>VWYH01009961.1:42666-163432 GCA_013399365.1 Pampusana beccarii
CTGTATATAAATGTAATTAAAAAATCCCCAGAACTAACTGCTTGAAGTCATTAGAAAGCAGGATAGCATATAACACTGCGGACACCTCTTCCTGCTGCTCAGCAGACTTGATTGGCTAGGTCTAATATATGTCAAGTTTGTATAAAACTCTCATTACCACTGGAAAATTATCTACTTCATGAACAGGCTTAATACTTAATGAGTTGAATGCCACGAACAAAAATTGTGTAAACTTCAAATGGAAAGTCATTTTGAGATGTATGATATATCCATGCATACAGGTGGCATGTGAAAAATAGCCTCAGCAATGCCAATGGAAAATCTTATTTGATTCAATGAGGTCAAATAACCTTGTGTAATGAGTTTACAGCCCATCTACTGGTTGAATACATTCATGTGCTGATTTACTCAAATGAGTGTCATGACTATATTATTAAGAAAGGATAAAAGCATATCATTGACATGGAATAATGTCTGCAGTATATTTCTGTGGGGAAAAAAGCCCAGAGAAGATTAAACCCTTCCCTCACATTTCTTCCTCCCAAAGCAGACTGGACAGCACACACAGGGCTCTTCTTAACTTAGCAATGGAACAGGGAGCAGAGCAATGACCCCAAGCCCTGCAGCGTCACGCCGATAAATTATTAATAGCTTGGGTCCTGAAAGTGGGACATTAGCCTAAGTTAATAAGCTTTGTCTTTCAGAAAGATTAGTTACCCTAGGCACAGGATTGTGATGACGAGGCTGTAATATGTCTGGTTTCAAAATCTTCTCAGTTCTTGAGAGATCCATTGAGTACCATAAGCACTCCCATATTTCAGTTGGATGCTGTGAATCTCAGAAGTGCTATATTCTCCTGAGGCCTCCTCTGGAACAAGACATCCCAATACTCTGTCTTGGTACAACAGGCCAAGAGAACCAATTTAGTATTGCTAAATGCCACAGCCATCAGCATAATTCTAAATGTATATTGTCTTCCTTGATGAACAAGGATAAAGCTGAAGATCTGTCCAGAAAGAGGGTTCATTATCAGTACTGTTTCCAGGACAAGACTGCACACAGGCAAGATACAAGATTGCACGCAGGATACATTTTAGTGTAGGAATTGAATTAGATAGCAGGTGGGAAAAGTACATGTTGTCCAGACACTTAGGAAAATACCAGAGTGAAAAAATTGCTTAAGCCTATTGAAATATTAAAATGTATTGCTGATGGTTTTCTTTCAGCTCTAATGTAAATTTTGAATATCCAGGTGATCCTGCATCCAGAGTTTCTTTCGTCGACAAGCCCGTTGTTGCCCTTGGACTATGAGGAGTTTGTCAGAGGCTGCCACCTTGGTGTTTTTCCGTCATACTATGAACCCTGGGGTTACACTCCAGGTAAGCAATCTGTACACTTAACTAATACTGAAAAATGAATATCCATTCTGTTGATGCGGAATAGCTTTGCATCCATTTTCTTCTGGAATGCTGAAAATTTTGGCTGTTTGCTCTACAGTGCAAAGGTCTCTACTGCTGGCAAAATCTTGGGGCAAAGTGGTATAAAACGACATCTACCGACTGACAACTACTCATATTTGTCCCTGCGCTGGACCCTTTCCGATACTAACATGGAATCTTTTGATTTTCTGTGGCTTTAGAACAATTTTTTTTTTTTTTTATACTTAATTCTTAACTTTATTCAAGGGTTTAAAAAGATTTAGAGAAATGTACATATTGAAAAAGTAGGCAAGAAATCTGATACTACTAGTCGACATAACTTCAGTGGATTTAATTCAAGATAACAATTATGTTTGATAGAATTATGTAGCACCATATCTAAGATATTTACCACCGATACATGCAATGGTGGAGAATCTCACAGAATTAAATGGCAATTCCTAAGAGTATAGAAAGCCACGATTTACAAAAGCCACTTAACGCCTAATGAAATCTGTGCAAACTATGAACTTGAATACCTATGAAGATCATAGCTGAGGTGCCTGGGTTTTTTACATCCCCCAGAATACTTTCTGTAGTCTTGATACACATCTGAGAGGTGGAGTGCCCCTCTGAAGTCCATTTGTTGTAAGCCAATGAATCAGAATAGAAATTTTCCTGATTTAGTTGTTCTCCAGAGATATTTCTCTCCAATAAGGGAGCTATTCAATTCCAAGTAAGACAACTGTCTTGCATTCCAGCAGTTTCTCTTCCTGTTCTAATCTCAGCTAAGGTATAAAGCATGCATGACAGCTAGAGATAGTTTTTAAGTGAACATTAAAGTAAACCAGGACAGAAAAATTAGACATGTACTTAGCAGTTTCAAGGAAATCTGTGATTTACACTAGTTAGAACTGTAGTTTCTCTCTCAATTACTAATGCAAAAGTGATTCTCTTTGTTGATACCCATTTAATTCTCCTAGAAACAAAAAGTGTCTTTTTAAAGGTAGATTTATAGGTCTATTTTATAGACACCAGTTTTATTCTCATATTAACGAAGGCCATGTAGGTGACTTTCAGCATTTTAAAGACTAGAGTATTTATTTTACCTGCATGCTGTCTTAGGTTAGGCTTAAGTTCATGGGAAAAGACACTTTAAGCCTGAGCAAACAGCTATCCTTACTCACAGCCATGATAGAAATAACTACAAAAGATGCGTACATTCTCTAATTTTATAAAACTAGTTCCACATCTACTTTGTCCTAAGTTAATGATGGGGTTTGGTTTGGTTTGGTTTGGTTTGGTTTTCTTGCTAAAGGGACCAGTTTGCAAACAATAAATATCAAAATACAGAATTTAACACACTCTTGCACTCAAGAGATTCAGTTTTGTATATAATTGTGAACAACTAATGAATATATGTGTACAATAGGCTTCAATTTAAAATCCAAGCAAACAGTCCAGACCAGATATTGGGGTGCTCTGTTTCAGCTCTGGTCTCCCAGAAATTTTTCAGTTTAGCTGCTGAGAAACAGAGAGATGTTTGCAAAAACAGTGCTAAATTTTCTCTTTAAAATTTCTTTTTCTTTCTTTCTTTTTCTTTTTCTCCAAATCCACAACAAAGCATAATAGTTTTCACTTGACATTTTCAGAGCAGCTCTAGTGTCATGGAACCTTCAGTCTGCCTATTTCTTTTTTCTCTCAAGATGAAACTGTTCAAAGCATATTACCCTGAAATGCTTTTTGTCCATTTCTTTTGGCAGCTGAATGTACCGTGATGGGCATTCCCAGTGTAACCACAAACCTTTCTGGATTCGGCTGTTTCATGCAGGAACATGTTGCTGACCCAGCGGCTTATGGTAAAGTTTTTAACACCATATCAAAATACCGCCTCTGAGTTCAGAAAGCACAAAGCACAGCAACGATGCTTTTACTCCTCAATTTCATGCTTTCACTAGTGCGATGGAGTTCATTGAGGGAATATATTTGGAGCTCTGTAAATCTTGTTCTGTTGAGTAGGCTATTCAAGCTTCCATATTTGTCCAAACCTTTTCCAGGTTCTCTCTCTTTTGTCTCCCTTTAACTTTTTGTCTGCTTTATGCTTTCAAACTCAACACTCCTCACGCCTACCCTGGGTTCTCCCAGCATTTCCCTTTAATGCCTCTGGTTACAGTGTAACCCTTTAAGCCCTCCAAAAGAAGCAGTAAAAATCTGCTTCTCTTTGAATAGTCCAAGAAGGATATCCTCGGACTTCAAGGCCAGCAAAACTTGCCCCGCTAAACAAAGAGTAATTATCGTGTAGACAATAAAAAAATAAATCTGTGAAAATAAAAGGACAAATAAGAATCTGCTCCTAAAGGTTTAGAAATGGTTCACGATTACAGTGTGGGAAGGAGGAGGGCAGCCAAGACAATACTGAAAATGTGCCCGAACTAAGGCCTCTTTCTAAGTACCTTGGCTTGTCTGTACAATCAGGTAATGACAGCTCCACACTGGTACGAACTGTGCCCTGACCTAGGGGTCAGGCCAGAGCCAGTTGCAAAATACAGCTACGTCTCCCTGGGTAGGCACGTCTGTGAGAGCCTTCAGAAAGGTCACAGACCGAAAGCACAGGTCACTTGCTCTTCTCTGCCAAAACAGAGACATGACCGTTGACATAAATCTGTGTACAGTCCGAGGGGACACCGAGCACTTCAGTTAAGGTCGTTGTGTGTCTGTCTTGTCCATCAAGATAGCTGAAATCTAGTACTCTCTTCCCAAATCCCCAGTGTAATGAAGGTGGCAAGAATAAAGTATTGATCTCAACAAGCTATGTAGGTACAAAATTTACATTGTCTCTCTCTGCCAGAATTGTATATCGACTAATGTATGCAAGTTAGCTATCTCTATGGAAACACTTGTGTTTCTACAGAAAACATAGACTCTCTCCTACAGGCTGATTCTGACCAGCCACACTTGTAAATTCTACTGCAAACTAGGAAAGCACTGGATTAATTTTTAAGCAGTGAGTACTTTTTAAATTATGGGAGGTAAAAATGAACTCTTGAATCCTTTTCGACATACTTACACAACAACAACAAAGCCTTTGAGTTTGGAATAACTTGCCAAATTTCACCCTGAAAGGTAAAGAAAATTAAAAAAAAAACAAACAAAGAAAAAACCCACTTATTTTTCTGCAGCTATCCATTCCATCAGAATAGTAACTACTGTTTCAGCTATAGCTGCCTTCTAACATCAAAAAGAACATATAATACATGTAATGTTTGTAAGACTATATGACAGAAGATAGAATGGTAATGTGAGAGGTCATATCCCATTTTCAGTTCTACTCATCTTCACCTTTTTTGTGTCCTTCAGGCATCTACATAGTTGACAGGAGGTTCCGCTCACCTGATGAATCATGCAACCAGCTGACTCAGTTCTTGTACGGGTTTTGTCAGCAGTCCTGTCGCCAGAGGATCATCCAAAGAAACCGAACTGAGAGGCTCTCAGATCTGTTGGACTGGAGATACCTAGGCAGGGTGTGTGAAAATATGTAATAGAAGTATTAAAAATTCCAAACACATAGGTCTAACTAAGAGTCTTCAGCATCATCCTACAACACTGGGAGACATCTCTGTTCTGGAAAGCACCATTCAAAAGCACAAAAGGCAAAACCTGCCTTTACACTTCAGGGTAATGCTTCCATTCTCCAGTGGTAAAGAGATACATGACTTAACTGAATAGTTCGGAGCAGAAGCCACTCACACTGAGGTCTCTGTACTCCTTGCACTAAAGACAATGTAAAAAACTTATGCCTCTGACAACATTGGCAACCCTACACTAAGTAGGATTTGTGCTCCAAAGCCATCTGGACTCTTTCAAAAATCCTACCTGTTCTACCTAAAATGCTTCTGGGCCTTGTATCTCCTCAACCCTCCCAATCTACCTCTGTCCCTTAAAGGCAAAATAGTGATTTTAGTTTGACATAGAAAACACTGCAGTGCCACCTTCTAAGAAGACAGGTAGCAAAGCAGTATTCTCAAGTCCAGAGAAGCGAAGAAGTGGGTGCACCTGTATCAGTTTTGTAACTATTTTGGACATCGTCCTACTCTGATATCTGTGTGAGAACCTTTCTGTTTATACGGTTCCCAACACAGCATAAGAACCTGACACAACAACCTATTTTTTTTCTGTGCATGTGATGGAGACTCATTAATATAGTGAATCCATAAATATTTTTTCCAAATTTTTGAATACCAGGCCTCAGTAAACTCATAAATGTTATTTCTCTGCAACTGTTACACATGCTTCCTGTGCAAGGGTGAGTCCAGAGCCCATGTGTATACACACGCACACTTAAAGACGAGAATTTGCCTGGTTAAAAAAGAGACAGTTCTATCCTGAGGTTTAAATAACACCTGTCATTCAATAAGAACTACACTGACTGAGGCAAGTGCTGGTTTCCATCTTAATAAATCTTACTCTTACAGAAACTTTATTCAGCTTCTGTTCC
This sequence comes from Pampusana beccarii, assembly GCA_013399365.1. NCBI lineage: Eukaryota > Metazoa > Chordata > Aves > Columbiformes > Columbidae > Pampusana > Pampusana beccarii. Next base: position 48,580 of record VWYH01009961.1, read on the forward strand.
AGACTCTACTCCAGTGTGAGTCTAACACGGGTGGATCACTATTTCACAGCAATGTGTCCATTACAAGCAGCGATATCAATTGCATTCTCCTTAGCTGAAAGCATGTTCAGCCTTTGTTCATCACCATCTTTTAGAAGATGCTCATTTTATGTTCCTTTTTTTCCTGCTTAAATCTACACAAGACTTCCTTGACTTGTAAAGTCTTCTTCTCTTTTATGTTGCAGTATTACATGCATGCCAGGCACTTAGCCCTCAGCAGAACATTTCCAGATAAATTTGAGATGGAACCAAGTGCTCCACCGAAGGTAAAGTCTGCTTTTGGAGATGAGTTCATCTGCATTTTAGCTACTTTACAAAGAGAGGAAGAAAGTTTATGTGGGTGTGCGTGCATGTGTGTGTGAAAGAAAGAGAGAAAAGAGAGTTAGCGAGTTTTAACTGAAGGTAAGTAGAAATTCATATTTAAAAGCTCAACAAGTTATAAACCCAGGCTCCAGTCAGGAGTTGTGCGAACACTGGGGGTACCAGGTACGATACAGGAACAGTTCTTCAGGTGATTTATTAATAGAGTGACCTGGATGGGATTTTGCCACTTTAGACCAGCTAAGGAACTGGCCCTTGAAATCCCTATTAGAAGAGTGGCAGCTACTAATTTTGCTTCTGATAAATGCTGTGGTTCTGCACAAACCAAATAGAAGGGGAGCTGAGAAAGGATGTTCTAGGGAAAACAAGGCAAAGCATTGCCTTCGTCTAAACATGGTATGTGAGGAGGAGGCTGTGGCTGGAACTGCAAAGGGTCAGCTTAAAGGCACACCTTCAAACACTTCTTTCATAGTGCATATTAGCGCTAATTAGAGAAGGGAAGCTGTTCAGATCCAATATAAGAACCACGTTATTTGAAAGCAAACCTCCAAACCAACTCTTCTTTTTTTTTTTTTTTTTTTTTTTTTTTTTTTTTNTAAATAAGGAGAAGAAGGCTCAGACCAAAACCCCTTGCTTGGTTCTGCTTTTGCAGATACTGGCATTATAACTAGAAAAGTGTTTTAAAACTTCAGACTGAATTCAGAATTTCAATAAGCAGATTCTGACTACAGAGTACAGAAGGATTTCATGTTTTGTTGATGGTCTTAAGGCTCAATAAAGATAGCCGTATTTTGGAAAAAGCAGTGCTGGAAGGGCAGTGTATTGTTTATGACATGGGCTAAAGATCACTGACATACAAACATGCACTTATTGGCAGAGAAGGACTGAGGGGTTCTGGGTTCAAGGGAGTTGAATTTTGGAGTGCATACCAGGTCTAGCTTACATCCCACCATTGGTTTCCTTTGAAGTGTTGATAGGCTTAAATTGCTCTACACAACTAGTTAAGGAACGCTGCGATAATATACACACCTTGCTTCTCTCTCTGCCAGACGGAAGGTTTCAGGTACCCCAGGCCTCCATCAGTGCCGCCATCACCTTCTGTCTCCCAGCGTTCCAGCCCTCACCATAGCGAAGATGAAGATGAGGATGAAAGATACGATGAGGACGAGGAAGCTGAAAGGGACAGGCAAAACATCAAGTCTCCCTTTTCCCTCGGAGTATTGCCACAAGGAAAAAAGAAGCAGCATGGAGAATACAGGAACTGAATTTGTTGCCCTCACCCTGGCAGGGTCTCTCCATTCGTTCAACAGTTTCTCCTGTAGGCTTGGCAAACTTTGTGTTAAGGACAGGGTGACATAATTAGGGGAATCTTAAATGTTACTTGAGCTGCACTGTTGGAAAGCCTAATATTTCACCTTAAAAATAGTTTAAATGAGAATTCTTCTGTGCCCCTTTGAGGTAGAAGAGGTTTCTCAGGCTTAAACCTAGAGAACGTAACAGTCCCCTCAGAAGCTTATACACACTGCAGATCATACCTTTGTCTACATAATCATCTATACTAATCATAGTCTATGCCAATAGCTTAATTATGGGTGTCCCAAATGTATTCCCACCTCATTTATGTTTCCCCTTTCCCCCTCCTAAACTAACAGGAACTTTAAGACAGAGCTCGAAAAAATTAGAGAAAAAAATGTTACACTGGGGCAACCTTTGCAGGGTTAAAAAAAGAAACACTGAAAAGAAAATGGTCTTTCTTTTTCCTTAAGCTGTTTATTGTAAGCTTACATCATTTAAAACATTTTTTACAGCACACAAGTGTCTTGATCCAGTGGTAAAACATATTTCCTGTTTAATAATATGAAGTCTTATGCAGTGGGCATTGGAATTTTAGAGGCAAATGAAGTCATCTTTCTGAAGTCATTTAGACCCACAATAAACAGCAGACCGTTTATTTTCTGATTACTCTGGTATGTCTCTTTTATTGTTTTCATCTTTTCTCAGATTCTAAGATTGTTAATAAACTAATTTGGGAGGAAATTAAGGTGATTTGGCTACAAATAATGACAAAATTTCCTTATGTAACACCTTCCCCTGCAGACAAACTTACATGCTGTAGAGCAATGTGACAACATTAAAAGATGAGCAAATCTAGTTTTTCCCATTGCCCCATTAGTCACTTTTTCTGGAAGAGACCGAATCATAACAAATGATGCTAAAAGAATTCCAAGAACACATCTGCTCCACAGACATAATTTCAAAAAGCACCTGGAAATTTGAAGTGCTTGGGGAATAATTGAACCTCACAATGAGAACTAGACATTTGCCTTACAGAAAGCTTTTGAAAGTATTTCAATTCCTAGAGATGCAGAGATGGCCTGAACCTGCACTACAGAAGTAGATTGTGACATCAAGACATTAAGAAGGAGATTCATCTTTTCTTTTAGAAGTTTGTGCATCGAGAATTTCTCATGCTGCTCAAGAAAGGATGTTTCCAGGAATTGATTCAGCCTGTTCTTCAGCAGGTAGGATGATACAGCCTTTGGAGGTATTTTTCTTCACTGTCAATCCCCCAGGGAGCCTTGATGTCCAGCTTTGATTAGACATTCACCTTTCAAACACTTAACCAACATTTGATGACATGGTTCTTACTATAGGCCACATAAAATAAAAGTGATTAGGTGCCTATTTGTATTTTCAGCTACCTAAAATTAGTTTTAAAACTGGGCTTTCATTCTTAAGCTGATTTGGATACCTGAAAGAATGACTGTTCTCAGAAGGTGGGTTCAGGTTTTTGTGGCAAAAAAAAAATGAATTGGATTTAAAAGCAAGTCAGTATTTTTTAGCCGCTTTAAAAGTAATTAAAACAATGAGTATTTATTTTTCATATGGAAGTGGTGAAAGCAAAGGTAGTGCAAATAATTTTCCTTCGTACAGTTTACTAAGTGGAGAACAACTGCATTTTGTGAGTTCAGAAATGTGTATTCTTCCCCAAAGTGTTTTTAATCAAATTTCCCTTGCAGAGTCAAATAATGTAATGGCTGAGAGTCCCAAGAAAATAACATTTAAAGGGCATATTGATTGAAAGTTATTGCTTGTATTTCAGTGCAGTGTTGTACTGAAGAAAAACATTTCACCCCAAATTCCAGCACTTCCTTCCTTTGCCTAAAAATGTCCTAGTGGCCACAGGCTGATGAACATCTGTTTATCACCATTCCAGACCCAGCTGCGTTGCAGTGCTGAAAAATGTGATCACTACACCCATTTTGTAAATATTGCTAAATGATGGAGGTATGGCACAGACAATATGTAAAGTGGAAAGGTTTTTCTAGGGTTGCATTAAGGCAGCTACACTTGTTCTTCCTGGTCAAGTCCCAGAAGGCAAAAATAAGCAACATGTATGAACCAGATTGCCAGCTCTCTTAGGTGGGCTTATGGTGTTTGAGTTCCCTGGGAAGAGCAGAGAACTGGTGTGACATCTGGCACAAATCCAGCTGTGTTGTTTTCAGCACAGTCACAGGCTTTGGGCACCTGCCCGGTGACAGAAAGTGAGAAGCTTCTGAGATCTGACTAACATGAATACTTGTGCCCGTTCTTCTCAGGAGTGGCCCTGCAGTGACCAGTGACCTCTGCCTCGTGCTTCTGGGCTTATTTTAGCTCTGCCTTGAATGCCAGGACCAGCCGTCAGTAGCAGGGCGATTTAACCACAGCAAAACACTTCTGCCTGTTGAACTTGGAGTGAGAGGGACTGGCTTTTCATCAGTCAAGGTGACGGATTGCCTGACTCAAATGCCACACATTTCTGTCAGTGACTGACATCTGATGAGCTCGGTAGCAGCTATCTGCTACAGGAGCAATTATCTGCCAGATTGAAAACATTAGGGTTTCATGAACAGCTCATCAACAAGGCAGAATGTTTATTCTATTTTGTGATATTTGTAAAGAATTGTTTAAGATAGTGATCTTAGATTAGGAGTACATACAAAAATCAGTTGACTGGGCATGTGATTAGTACCCTTTTCGTATCTCTGAGACATTTAGAGCACTACAAATTCCTTGAAACTAGTAAACCAAAGGATGTGTAAGCCTTCTACTTTTTGTCTGAGCACTCACTGATCATCCTGTAAAATATGCTGAAAAACAATTTAGGTGCACCTGAGCTTTTCAGAGTATGCTTGAAACAAAGAACAATTAAATTAATGAAAAGATTCTGATGGATACCATTGGTCTTTAGATGAAGTTCGTAATGTATGCACTCTGTCATTCAACATATACTGCTATTGAAAGATATATCAGTGCTTAAAAATGGACAAACAAGGGCAATTTTGATTTCTCCAGTTATGTTCCTCCATGAAATGATACAGATTATAAAAAATTACTGGAAGTGCCTGTAGTCCCACGATATAAATTAATTCTTCTGTTCCTTGAGCTGTGTTTCTTTGTGTCAAGGAGAAGCAACATCACAGCTAGTGCAAGTTAACAAAATTAATTAGCAATGTCATGAGAAAGATCAGAGGAAAACAGCATTAAAAGATGAAGAGCATGACTAGGGTTAAGGGTTAAAAAAAAAAAACATACTTGCTTGCACACAAGAATCATGTGGCTACTTTTTAATTACATGAGAACTACAGAGGGCTTTCCAGTAAGACCACGAAACTACATAAATAATGTCAAATATATCGTTATAATCATGGAATGATAATTAACTGATTTATGGTTCATTCCAGTTTTGCAACTCAAAAACCAGTCCGACAAAAAAGTGCAATAGCGATGGACTTAATGTTCTGTGTGCCTGCAGTCGTGCATGACACTAGATTTGTACCTAGAACACCACCACTAGCTCCGGCAGTGCCGCAGCTCCTGACAGCAGCAGGGACCATGTACCACTGTCATTAATGAGGGCCTGACCCTGTAAGACCTGTCCCCATGCTATCTTTACGTGGTGGGACTTGCTCACTGGGATTGTTCAGAGTGTGCATCTCTGCATATGTGTAACTGGGACAGTGCTGAGGTCTAGGTAAATGCTGTTGTCTATTCTCTGTGGTCACAGATACCTGCACACAAAAAAAACCACCCACATCTGCTTTAAAGTCAGAGAGAGCTGGATTGTTTTAATATCTCACTGACTTTATTGACCATCAGTAGCTTGCAGGGCCAGCAGTGAAGCGGTGAAGGAATCTACCTTTATCAGAGATGAAAGGGCTTCCATATACAGCTGGATGGAAGGTGGTAAAAGGTTTCCCAAAGACTACTGAAAAATTGTTTTTAATGAAGTAGTTGTCCAGAAAGACAGTTTTATTCATCTTTTCAGGTAAGATGGTACAGTGTATTTTAAATTTTGTGTGGCTCACACAAAGTGGTCTAAACAAGACAGAAAATTCACAAAAAATTTCCTTATTTGAACTAGTAATGTTTATTCAGTTTGCATTCAAAATGTCACAATGAGTATATATGTCACCCTTTGGGAACTTAAGCGAGGATAGATGAAATACTCTGTTTTACACAAATCATGATTTCAGGGTATAAGCAATACAAATGTTAAAGAAATCTGAAATACTTCACCAATTTGATAGAGTATCTGTCAAGTAGACAGGGTGATCTCTGATTTCTTCTTCAGCTGTAAGACAAGACACAATGGGGAAAAATAAGCTGTAGATAAAGGAAAGTTGAGTCAGCTGAAGTTTTCACAAGATAGGTGTGTCTCATGTACAGGCCTAGTGTGATGTGACTGCTTAGCTAAGAGATGCATGCATCTGTAGAAATAATCATACCTTCTTTCATTTTAAATGTAAGAATTTTCCTCTTTGCTGAGGAACAAAGACAAAACCATGTCCAAAGGAATATCTTAGTACAAGGCACAAATTTTGCATGCGGAAGAAAATAATGTATTTGTTCTTTATTTGCACATTTCTCTCAGTCAAGTGGCTTCTAAAATCACATGAAAGTGATCTTCTGGAAGTGCAGGGCTCACCCAGGTTTGACTGTGTTGTTTTTCCCTGCTGCAATGATGGCAATATTTTCCCACAGACTATTTTTCAAATAAGCTGCCAGTTCTGCTTAGCTCTCTCAGATATGTCACCTGTTTTCTTAGAGGGCTGTTGCTGTCCGTGGTCTCCCATGCAATAGCAACAGCAGTCAGGAAAATGCCACTAAAATTCATGAATTGTGAACTTCAGAGGATTTTCTCTTATTGTTAGCACACAAATTACACTTCCACTGATTTATCTTTAGAACTTTGCATAGATTTTGTTGGAAGCACTATGCTTATTTTTAATTCTGCCTTTCTTGGTCAAAATGCCACTGAATTTTTGGGATTAGCAGAGTTCTGGCAGGGCAGGGAAGAGAGAGCTGAGCATGCTACGTGACATACAGTGGGAGATTTTAGGAAGTGAAGAAGACTCCTGTGATTCCAGTATATCTATACATACACCAGGTAAGTTCTGTCAGGTGTTTCTCACACCCTCTTTTCATTTCAGGAAAGCTGCAGACTTTAGATAATTAAGGAGAGGTGACATCACAGCAACGGCAAGGCAGTTATTTACTACACACTGTGGATGATGTCAAAAACGATTAGGCAGTAATAGGGCTGTCTTAGCAGTAAACTATGTCAAAGATACAAAACTACCACATATTTTGCTAGGGTTTTACTTCACATTTCTTAATCCAAGTAAAGCACTTTTTCTTCCTGTCGTGATGACAGAAATTAAGAGTCTGAATAAGGAACTCACAACCAGTACAAGAAGAGACAAAGGTAGCTTCTGGCCACCTTCTGTTCCTCTCTGCCCTGAACCAAAGAGGGGAAGAGCGTAACTTAGACAAACTCCTGGGCTCTCATGTGCTACAACAGCCTCCCTGGCACCCAGGGTCCTGAGCACAGCGCAGACTCTCCACAGCACTGCAGGGCGTATCCTCCTTTTACAAGCTCCCTGTCCTCAGCTCCATTTCCAAAAAGTATTCTATGTACCTGAAGAGGAGGAAGGTAGAAAGACAGAGAGGACATGGACAGCATAGGTGGGGGTCTCAGCCTGGTGAGCTGTATGTGTGCGTCAGATGATGGGGGCTTCAGGGTAATGGCTTTGCAGAAGAGCTGGTCTAGGGAGGAAAGGTGAACTATATCAAGGTGAGGGAGCTGGGGAACACAGGGTAGGGGTCCTCATCTAAGGGGGTGCAATATGCGTGATGGAGATGAGGAAACGAGTTATTTAGCTGGGTTTTGCTGTGGGGTGTTGTGAAAGGGAGATAGATGTGGGTTCTGAGGTTCTGAAGTGAGAAGTGGAAGCACGTAGCAGGTGGTGAGGGGACAGAGGGTTAGACAGTATCTCTGGGAGGCTGGGAACACGTGAATGAGTTTTCACATTTTTCAGGATATTTCAGGGATCTGCCTCTAAATGGCATTGGGACCCCCTGTCAGCTGTGCCAGCAACAGAGCTCTCAGGACCCCCGTGTGAATCTCACAGCTCCTCTGCTAAGGCTTTTCAGGATTCTTTTAAGCCTTTCCACCAGGATGTAGGAGCCAGTGGAGGAATAAACATTTCATAAGCAAACAATGTTCTGCAGAAAAAGGAGCCCGAATAGAGTTTTGTTTTGGTAAATTCAATTCAAAATAACCATTTGCTTGAATCTAAACTAATAAAAATCTGAAAAGCAAATTAAAAGCAGAATATACAAAAGTCTATCTGCTATCATTTATCTGATTCATGTTCTAATCTGTGTGAACGCACATCCTAATACAATACACCCTGTGTAAATGTACACTCCAACACAATGCACTCTGTGGAATCGTACCTCATTTCAAACCAGGATTTTTAGATCAATTTACTAAATTGTTGGTAAATTAAATATGGAGAAACCCTGTTTAAAAAAGTCAGGATAAGACAAAACATGCGTTTACCTTCTTCTCGTGCTTTCCGTAAGGAACTAAGGAACAGTGCTGCAGCTTCAGAAAGAGATAAAGGATTTGTGTTTTGGCTGCGTGTTTCTAGAATTATAAAAATCAGAGAAGCATGGTTTGTTAGTGTGTACTAGCATTTATTTATTTCGTTCTTTGCTTTCTATCTCTATTACTAGAGACCCGAAGGGAACAAAATAGTTGTCTTTTTCTCTCCATAATATTCTCTGCTCAAATTCAGCCTGATAAATATCTAACACAGAAGAGCCTAACAATCTTTTTTAAAAGGAGGCTGTCTTAAAGTCCCTTTGAAAGGAAAAAAGAACATTTTCATTTTCCTATGTTCCTTACTTTGCTACAACATTCTGTTTCCTCCAGAAACATTGTCTAGCATGGATTAATGTTGTCTACTTTTGTCATTTGTCAGTTCAGCACAATTGATAAATTGATTTGAATTTTTTCCAGAGGAAAAAGAAAGTCAAATGCACTGATAACAATCCCACTTTACAACCAAGTCAATCTGGAACACCAGTTACGTAAATGAAGTCACACAGGTGCACAAGGAAGTCAGACAGTGTTTATCATGTGCTTCTCAGAACGAAGGAACCAACAAAAGGGAGTTCAATTGCTACAGTGAATGTAACACCAGGAGAACAAATACCCTCCAACTTCCACATACTTCTCCCATAAAGACTGATATGTTATGCACACCTGCACACATGTACTTACCAAGCTGCATTCTGTCATACAGATCCTTTCGCTGGCTCTCATCTGAGATGAATCGACGTCCCTCTACAAAAGCCATGGGAAAAGGGTGAAAACAACCTCCCATATCTGTTGTAATTCTGACTTTACAATTCCTAAAGCAGTCTTTCCGAAATACAAAATTACAGCAACGCTTCCACAAATGTAAAATGGGAGGCATAAGTTCATCCTGGGGTCTTTCCAAATCAGCAATAGCCCACCCTGAACTGGAACAGTCAAGACATACTTCGTTCCATAGAACTGGTGTTGCAGCACTTCTCATTCTTGTATTAACCTGCTATACTAACTTTATGTAGGAAGGAGTTTACTGTCTTTTCCTCACGCTTCCCTCAACTGCTGTGCAGTCAAGAGCCTTCAATCTCTTTGCTGGACTATAAAGTATTGCCTTTTAAAGGGATATTTCTATGAAGAAACCCCTAAATAATAAAATTCCATTACTTCCTATGCAATTAAAAAAAAAAATTATTTTGTTAAATTTTGTGGGTTTGAATCAAAGGACAAAATCTCTCTTTAGCTCTAAATTTTGTCTTTATATTTAATGCTTCTTTAACTCTGGTCTAACAATAGAAACTCAAAAGGTCATTTGCAGAACCTTAACACCACAACATTGATAACACTGACATCCAAGTTCTCCTCAGAAGAGGTTGCTTGTGGTCTTAATACCAATTCTAATGCAAGATGTTGTAATAGGAATGTGTGTTCTCCTATGGCTTGAGGAGATGTTTTAATAATGCTGAGCGAGAATAAGGAATTATAACTATACCCCATGTGTCTTAAACTCCCTTCAAGGTTATTTCAGATAAGGATACCGCTTTCCCTACAGGTTCTACAATCAAGCTTCAAACTCTATACATTTTCAGTACTTCGCTTTCCTTTTCTTCTTCCAACGCTTGTTTTCTTCAATTTGATTTCCTTAAAAAACAATAATAATACTGGCAATGCCACTGTTTCAGAGACAAGAAATAACAATTAGCACATCCCTGCAGGCCTCAGAACTTCTGCCTCCATGGGTGTGGAGACAAGCAGATTAGGAATAATCCAGTGGCAGAGAAAGTTATCTCCCCAAAAATGGAAAGAACTTATGACTTACGTGCACCCTTCAAATAAAGCATAGCCTGAGGAGTCCAGTTTCTCCTTTGGAAATGAGCCTTTTTGCCAAAAAAAAAAAAAAANAAAAAAAAAAAAAAAAAAGAGAGAAAAGAGATATGTCAATGTTGTGTGCCATTGCTAACTAGTACAAATACTTAAACAGCACCGACCTGTGAGGTTCATGGGTGCTGCACATTCAGCCTGCGCCAGCTGTTTACCTGAGGTGTGCTCCAGGAGAAGGACAGGAAGGAAGCTGCCAAGAACAGTGCCATTGCGGGGGCTGTCAGTTTGCGCAGTCCCTGTGCACAACAAAGAACCGTGACGTGCAGGAAAAGCCTTCCAGATCTGTAGACCCTCTCAACTTAAAATCTAAATGTGAGGGTATTTCCAGTCCCTCCTTTTTCCCTGTCTTGCTGCCAAACCTCCTCTTGCTCAGCGGCTACTTCAGCTTCAGTACACAGTCATCTAACGGGAGGATGAGTGTCAAATCAAACATACTTCATTCTCTTTGCTCATATTAATTATAAAGGTTCCGTACTGGTGAGAACTGCCATCGAGGCAAGCACCTTTTGTGCTCCTGTTTACAAGGGCATTAGATCTTCCAGAAATGAGAATAATTTACAAACTGAGGGGGAAAGACATTATAAAGTATATTTTGATTTAACCAATCCTTGAGTGCCAGAGTTCAGCCGACACGCAAATGTAGCGGACTTGCCATCCCAACCAAACCAACCAACCAACCAACCAACCAGGCAGGAGAGTGGGTCACTACTTCCTCAGGAAAATTAAGGTTTTTAAACTTAACATCCTATTTGCATCAACTGTGATTACACACATGTCACGAGAGGGGCTTGATTCTTGGAGTTTGCTCGCTGATGCAGCACATGCAAATGAAAGCATTGAGCATGAATCCTCTGCGAACAAGTTGTATCTCTCTTTGTTCACACAGACGATGTTGTTATTCATGCACTAATAACAGTGATGGGCAACAGACAGCATTTAATGTTATGATTCGCAGTGGTTTGTTTCATCCTCTTTTTGAGAGCACATTGTGCTATAATTTTTTTTTAAATGCAGTTGTCTCAAGCCCACTGAATATAACTATGTGTATATTCCTCTCAGATTATTTTAAAGTTAGAATTTTTAATCCCCCCTCCAGTTCCTAAATACTATACTCAAATGAAAAAGCATAAATTGCAAGCTAAATATTTCCCACAGACCAAAAGAATGTCACTCACCTTCATACTTAGTTCAGTGGCAAATCTTCAGTCTTCTTTTCTTGGGATAATGTGTCACAAGGTCTCCCACAGGTTTGGGGGTCCCTTTTTAAATCTTCGGAGTGAAGGTACCCTCCCCTTCTATGGCAGGACGGAGGAGTCTAAAGGGATCTCTTGTCAACCCTGTAGATGGAGAAGTAGAAGGTCTGATGACTCCTGAGGGAAACCTGCAGACTTGCAGGAAGTCAGAGAAATGATTGAAAGATGGATACACTTGGAGATGCACCCCATTAGCCAGGTGAATACCTTCTGAATGCATGAGCATCAGCCCTGTGCATTTGCAGTACGTCATCCTTCTTGCTAGATGATTGATAACAACAGCCAGAAGCAGATATTAATATGGATGATGAGCGTTTACCTAGCATAATCTAACGTATATCAGATTGCTATCCATTGTGGGAGCTGGAAAAGTTACCAAGCTACTCTCCATTCATAACATGCCAACATCAAGAAGAAGGTGACTTATCCAGTGTCGCTAGCTTGAGGTTATTCCTAGCACGCCTTTAGAAGATGCAGCTTCTTGTTTGATTCTCTAATGATCTCTTGTATCTAGTTTTCTTATACAAAAGTAAAAATATAAAGCTGAATAACAAAACACTAAAAAAATCCCCAACCCCTCATAGTCAGAAACACTTTTCTCTCTCAGGGATTGGTTGGAGTAAAAGCCCAGATCATGGGCTTGAATAGGTCAAACGGTGGAGCCATAAACAGAAGAAAGGAAGAAAGCGGGAATTGGATAAGTCATTTCTATAATCGACTTCTAAGTGATTGTTGGACTCATCGCAGTCATGGATAGTGGGTTTGGTCCTCAGGCAAGGAGCTAATCATCCTTGATGCCTAGGCTTGCTGGTTCTGTAGCAAGGGTTTTTATCTCTCCTCCTTCATTTTTTCCTTTGTGAGACGGGAGAGAGAAGTAGAAAGGGAAGCAAAGAAAACAGGGAGCTAGAGATTCTCTGATTAGAAGGCTGGCCAATAGAAAGTTTACTGCAGCAGCCTCACTAATAGGACCAGCCTGTGGTGTGACAAAAACGCAGGTATGTGTGACAAATATATGCTCCTGTATGTGGTGTCTGAGTGAGGAGTGTTCAGGTAGGCACTGCTAAGGCTTATTATGAGTTTTTCCCTGACACAATGTGTCTGTGGAGACTGTTCTGAAGCACACTGTTAGTGAAGGTGCAATTGCTCTCCTGTTTCTGCCAGGATATTGCTGTTTTCTGCCCATGCCAGACAGAATTATTCGTTGAACATACAGGATTGACATTAGCTGCAGCTCACTCTGATACAGATGCAAGAATGAGAGGGAAGTTCAGGTTTTGGCCTCATGCAGCTCCTCTTATGTCTGGGAGCTGCTATTATACCTCTATCCTTTTAAAAAGGCCATGCCACGATGCACCCTAGCCAGCAGAAGGCATTCCACTTGCATCTACTTCAATGTGAAGTTCACATTTTCCCTGCTCTTTTTTTTCTTGCTCTGACAGATCAGAGATATTTCTTGATGATGTTTAACCCTTAGCCTTAGAAAGTGGCTATGCATTGAATCCAGGAGACATTTAACAAGCAGAGGCTTGGAAAAGATAAAGTTACTCACCTATTCTTTTCTGGAGTGACTTTAGAGCATCTCCTTATGCACAGGTCACAGGGCCAGAATCAAAACATACAACTGAGCCTGTGAAAATTAACCCCTTACTTCTGCTATCAGTTCACAAGGCTTGTCCTTGTGGTTGAAAAAGCAGAATGTGTTTGGCATTGAAAACGAGCCCTGGTTCTCCTGCCACTGGAATGAGACAAGTTAATGCAAAATAAACTGTGAAGACAACCAGTTCAGCACCTTCTATTGGAACTGGGGAGAAGAGGAAGAGAATGGGAGGCATGAAAAAAGGTTCATGCTGTTACCACACCACGGAAAGACAACTTCATCTTTTCTCAGCTTTTGACCACTTTGCGAAGCTGCTCTGAGTTGGTGTTGCTGGAGTCTCACTCCCTTTTCCAAACCTGGCTGTATTGCCAGAGTTCCAGTCGCCTCCTTGTAGAGACTGGGGCTTGTTTGAGGCTGCCTGGAGGGCAGCAGGGAGCTGAATCAGACAGGTCAAAACCTAAACTGGATTATCGCAGTGTCAGGTCACCACCAGCTCAAGAGCAAATGAAGGACCTTGACAGCATCCTCTTAAATTAAATGGGTTTCATGTTGTAACGTCAGATGTCTCAACGGCACTAAGGTGTGTAAAAGTGAAGTGTTTAGTTTCAGCCTGTAGAAAGAGACAGGCTACATTGCCCAAAGACCATCCAGGGCACCTGAGACATGTACATGGGACTTCCATCTGTGACACAGAGCCTGCAGCAGACCCAAGACTTGTGGAAAAGCATATCATCCCTGGGACACCTAGAATGTCACTAATTGCTTCTGACTAGGAACACTTACAGAGTGGGGGGAAACAGGGCTTCAAAGTGCACTCTCTGGTCACACAGGGTAGAGCATTAAGACACAAGGACTGAATTCCCCTCTGGAGATGTCTGTGTCTCTTCACTGGCTTCAGACAGCATTTTACACAGACAATGTCAGGTGGAATGAAACAGGTCCCAAATTGAATATCCATGTTTTTTTTTCTTTCCTCAATTTTTTTTCCCCTTAAATTTTCTGTGCCTTTCTGACTTAGGGCCTTAAATCCATCTATTTTTACTATTACCAGTGAGTCTAAGTTGCTCTGGTGTTTCAAAAAATATACCTTTCAAAACCACCTCCCTGGAAACAAGTAACAAGTCCATCCTCAAAACAAAGAACTCCAGGTTTGTCAGTTGTTCTTTACTAATTTAAATTTAAAGCTGCTTCTCCCCTCATAGCTCTTTCTTGTAATGATCCTGTAAGAAGGTGGTCACCTCACTCTTCCCAGAAATCTAATCACTTCCAAGATGGCATATGGGACATGATTTGTTTGCAGACAGCAACAGGAGGCAATACTTTAAGAAGGAAATGCACGTACTGAAAGTGTTTGCACTCACAACCCACCCCCCTCCCCTATGTGGATGTGTATGGCCACATGCAAGCTTGGACTCTTGAAAAATGAAGTAGCCTATAATTGGGTTATGGATCATAACACACTAAAAAACTACAGCACTTCAGGATGATGAGTTGTACGTGAAACACTCATTGTCAATCCTGCCATTTCTCAGCTGATTCACATAAACGAGGAAGTGGCTTTGGCATGTAATCAATACGCCGAGTGAGGGAAGCAGAGTGAAGCTTGATGTAGCAGCAGGACCCCTTATTAGAAAGAACATAACCTATTCTTATCCTTAACAATCATCTAAAGGGCAGAGGCTGCTTATCCTGACACTGTAAATGACAACAAGCCAATTTCTGGGATTGAAGTTCAGTGCTGAGGTAGGTGAAAAAGTTTCTTGTGTGGTAGAGTTTTATCAGTAACTAGTAGGGCCAAACATACATCACTGACTTGCATCACGACCACGTACTTTCCCAAATATTGCCCTAAAAATATAGGCTATGGTATTGTGCCTGTCTATTTTTAAAGTTACGGTAAGGACACCAGCGGTCCAGAGAAAAAGGTGTAGCTGTTGTGTGTAGGTGGCCAGTAGGTACGTCCGCAAATATGGTATTCTGATAGTGTCAGGTTATAAATCTCCTGAGATTTATGACCTTTGTCTCTTGTGCTTATTCTCGTTTCCTATTTGCTTTCCTGCTTGTTTGTTAACTATTTGGGAAATACATCTCACTTGTGTCTTGCATCTGAACAGCCCCCAGCACAGTCTAGTTCTGACTCATACATGCTAACCACAGCATCTTAAAAGGCTGTGAACTACCATGACAGACTCTCCAAAGTAGGAAATTTCAAACAAAGAATTTTGTGTTTAATTTGCAGTAAGGGAATTTGAGTTAGATAGTAAGGTAAGCTTTTTAACAGTAGTACAGTAAAATACAAATAGATTACTTGGAAAGCTGTGGATCTATTATCACTCAGAAACTTAGAAGATAATAGATTAGCCAACCCCTTCTTAGCACTCATTGGTAAAGTGAACCTGCCCAGAAACATAGTGATGAACTGTATGACCTCTTAACATCTTCTTTTGGGCCTGTTTTTTGTGATCTTTCAAACATGACTCTGGACTTTAACCGCATACATGCCACTTGGACTAGGGGGAACTATGTGTCCAAGCTCTGTATTCACCTTGTAAAACCTCTTGACTGAGCAAACCTTATCTGCAATCCATCAATACATTTTATGTCACACAAACATGGCTTTCAGTATTATTTTTTCAGAATAGGCCCTAATTTGCAGAATCATAGAATAGTTTGGGTTATAAAGTCATCTAGTTAAAAGTCATCTAGTCCAACCCATTCTGCAATGAGCAGGGCCATCTTCAGCTTCTCTGGAAGCTGTGTTTTCATGGTGCAGCTCTGAAGGGAAGAGATATTCTCTGACATAAACCAGGTGGATGATTACAGAGGCCATTAGTTGCTGGCCCCAAATTTGTCTAACTGTTGCACATTCAGCACCGTCATGTCTGGTGACCTGATTCCAGTGGTACTGCATAGTTCCTACAGCTGCTTTTCTTCTTTTCTCTAGACTGTATGTGAAGAACTGTACTAAAAACTACTGGAGGTACAGAACAAGCTGTAGAAAATCCAGTCTGCTAGAAGTTGTGTATATGCCTCATACGACAGAGGCAACAGAGCCTTTGTTGAGCAAAGTGTGATCAATACTGCATTTGGGTCCAGGCACTACTGTTCTCAGAAGTGTATTGATGAAAGAGAAGAAACTTCAAGAGATAATTATGAGTAAAAGTAAAAGTTAAATATGTTACGCGGATCAAGGCATGTTTAATAGTATCAGGAAAGAGCAGACATCCACAAATACTTGAAAATACATGTAAACATAACAGAAAGAGGTATTACTTTCAAAGTTCAGTGAGCTGTAGGATGGTACAATATGTTTTTCAGTAACGGACAAGTCTGTGGCAAACACCAGGGGAAAAAAACCAACAACAACAACAAAAAAAACCCCCAAAACAACCAAAAAACCAAACCAAAATAAAACAAACCACCCAAACAACAAAAACCCAAACAAACAAAACCCAACCAAACAAAACAACAACAACCAAACAAAGAAACGAACCAAACAAAACTGAAAAGCAGTTTTCTCCAGTTTGCAAACTGGAAAAGAGACCTGACCATCTAAGCATAGGCATTTACAAAGTACATTAGCAGAACCTGTACAGCTCTTCAGACAGGCAGATACTACTAAAGGCATCTTGCAGAACATACCTGTCTGTAACGACAGGAGCACCAAAGGCCAAGGAGTCATCTGACCTTTTCTTCCACCCCCATGAACATGGCAAAGAGGATTTTTGTCTTTGTCAAGGACCTACCTAGCAAGATACAAACTATGCTCAGTCTTACGCACGCAGTCCTCTCCTCTTGGCTGAGCAGTATGTTTGTCACAGAGTCTTACCCACGGAGCTGGGCAAGAAATACGTGCTGCTTCTGCTGAGCCAATGTTTTGCTGTCAACAGTGGACAGAATGGAGAAAACGGGACAGAAAGAGGAAAAAAGGCAAATTACACTGAGAGATGGCATGATAACCAGACAGTCAGGTGTCAGAGACTGGGACAGCCTGCTCCATGTTCCTGACAAAGCACCCAACTTCTGCAAGCACAGTCCATAAGCTGTGCGGCCTTTAGGGCTGGTTTTCCTTACTCATGCATATCGCAAGTGACGGGGAGAGGCTGATACATTTATCTAGAACTACACATATTTATATGCAAAATACATAAATTACGTCAAGGAAAATGTTGTTAAAGGCTGAAGAGGAAACCCTGGGCAGTATTCTCAAGACAAACTAAGTAACTTAGGAACTCTGCTGCGTTAATATTTGTTAAACTTTGAAAGAATTTGCCCTCAGTATTTGCCCTCAGTATTTGCCCTTGCATACTGAATATGAGATACATTTTACCATTGAATAGCATGTATTTTAATCCCACCATGCAGAGAACAGGAATCCTACTAAAATAAGAGTACTTTTTTGTGTTACGCTGTTGTAACAACAAACGTTGTTTGAAACAAAGCTTGGTTCTAGAGGTAGAAGTCCAGTTTAGGGGAGAATAAATAGCTCTATTTGATGCACCAAGTCGTCAAAACTGACAGATGGGAAACCACTTAAACCACGTCTGCTGGTGTTCACCTGTGTCAGCCCACAGTGAAGCTCTAAAAAATCCACAGAGTAGCACAGCACAGATGGGCCATGAGCCACATGTACATGGACTGCGCACCAGGAAAATGGGGGATGGTGGGAATTTCCTGCTGCTGGATCCCCCACATCACTGAATCGTGGTCTCACAGCAAGTTACGAGGTTTTTTTTTTTGGAAGAGCTGAATGAAATAGCACAAAACACACAAGTTGGTTCATTTGTTACATTACTCTGTGATTCTACCTGTCCTGAAGGAATACAAAGGAAAAGACCTCTCTTTTTTTTTTTTAATTGGGAATTTTATTGTGACTTTTGTATTACAAGAGTTTGTACTCCAGCAGAGTAATTACAGCCTAGCTGTTACGCAGTTACACTTAACTCTTTGCAAAGCCCCCTGGTACTTGTCATCTGGAGCAATGTGAGGAGGAGGCAGACTGCGTCATCAAGACTTTTAGGAGTGTATCAGGCATCTAGTTTAGAACTCAGACCCTGTGAATGTAGCAGTGCCTCCTGTGCCCCTACTTTTCTCTCCATCTCTCTCAGTTTAGATTGCAAGGTCTATAGGCACATTTGCTCCTGCGTATTCCCACTGCCTACTGTGATTGCTGTAGAGCAGCGTGAATAACACTGGCACCTGGAGGAGCCTCCCTGAATAGAGCTCACTTGTTGCTGCCAAGGTGTGAAAAAACAGGGTGCTGCTTTAATGTGAGAGGTTTTTCTCTTCAAATCAATAAGTTAAAAATCTTCCCAGACGCATAAATCTCTCAAAGATAAGAGAAAAGAGCAAGAGACCCTCACCTGGATTGGTTCGATCTCAGAAATGTTACCTCTATACTATTGTCAGCTTTGCTCCTGGAAGAAAGAGTGCCTAGTCAAAACCACCCAGAACTGATTGCATCAACTCCATGATTTTTGGTAATACTGCTGGATGACACTGCCAAGTTTTCACTTTTATTTAACAGTTTTCCAACAAAGCAGGGAACAATGATGTCAGCTCACTACCACATTTTGGGTTTTAATCACAAAGCAGCTGTGAGAGCACTTCTGTGTTGTTTGATTGTGGGTTTTTTTGTTGTTTGTTCCACCCGCACTATGAGTAGTGAAATAGCCTGTGGTAGATTAGGAGGTGTCACTTCTCCAAGTGTTTGGAGAGGTCTGATGTGCTGTGCAGCTAGTAGGTACGGGGCAGGCAGTAGTATTCCCTCAACAACATTATTCTATTTTCAGTTATTTGTACAGCATATACCTAAAGATCCACAGTGTTAAAATGGAAGTCTTGTTTAAGAATTCAACAATAAAAAGAGGATTTTGTTAACAGTCCTAAAGGCAAAACTCTTTTCTTGGCTCAGAGAACCAAGTGCAGAGCAGACAGTAACACGGGCACTCTTTACTACACCATCATACCAAGACATTCCACCTTTTGCTTTCTTTTAAAAAGTGGTAACAGCTATGAAATTTATACAGTTTCTGGATTCTCTGCTCAAACTGTCACAGCAGAAACTGGGCAGGGGGGATCTGCTCCTGCCTGAAAGTTTGCAGTAGGTGGGAAAAATATAAGTTCTTCCGCTACTGGAAGCAAGAAACATCCCAGGCACCTGAGTTCAAACACAGCAGTGAACTATACCATTATTTTCCTCACTGTTTTAAAAATATGGGTAGGATAGCAGGGAGACTTCAGGATCCCTTGAAATTCCAGCCAGTTCATTCAACAGCTGCAGGAGTGACATGGGAAAAACTAATAGAAGGGCTAGAAAGCTGGAGACTGATGACTGATTCGCACCTCATTGCAGCTCGTTGCCCCTGGAGTGATGGGCAGAAACAGGTGTGCCTTGTAAAACTGATTTTCCAGCAAATGGGTCCTCTGCTAGTTTGAGTGCTAAAGTTCAGTCAACCAGTCCTCCTCAGAGGAATAGCTAAAACAGCTTTGGTCAGCCTGTGCTGTTGTTGCTGGAGAGGAATAGAAGTTATTTTTCCATATGCTCTTGTATGTATAAGGTCTTGGGCTGTTGTTTTTTGGTTTTGTTTGTTTGCAGGTGTTGGCTGGTTTGATTGTGTGTGGTTTTTGTTGCTGTTTTGTTTTTTAATGTGGAATTACAAACTATTTCAAAGCATGTTGTGGTTAAAAAGGCTAAGATTCTTTAATGGGTGGTTACTGATATCTGCTTGAAGGCTCTTGTGTGCTTAGAAAACATACTTAAATCTAACTGCAATGTTTTTAAGTTTTTCTTTTAAAAGACATACTGTATCTCTAATATAGGAGAGTCCTTCATCTTCCTAGCATACAGTTTTGAGGAGTAAAATCTCTTAAATTAACTATGATAAAAAGAAACAGTGTCTTCTCTCAAATGATTCTGAGATTCTTACTGTTGCTGTTTAAGTACCCTTGTGGCTAAGGACATGTTCATTAAGGCAAATGTTACTACTTACAGAAACAATGGTAGGTAAATGGGCTTGGAGATCTTGACTATGCATATATAAAACCAAGCTGCTGGCATGCAGGAAATTTGTAACAAACCAATTTAAGTAAAACGTTGACTATTTATGTCTGATGCAATCTAGATTAATAATACTTTACAAGATTGTACAGGTGGCAACCCTTGTGTTAAATGCTAGTGAAGCAAGTTGCTGGTTTTGAGGAAAGAATTATTTTTTTCTTCCTAAAAGAAAAGCTGGGACCTAACTTCTTGGGGCGGGGAAGGTTGCTTCATTTTGTTTCTTGATGCACAGTTTGAGGAAAAAGACACAGTTCAGTGAAGTCTACATCCTTCTGAGGGCAAGCTGGTATTTGTACCATGCAGGGGAAATCCCTTCAAGGTCAAGAAGTCTGGTGTTCTGTCCCTGTGGGCAACCGTGTCAATCCTTCTCACATGCACACACCACCTTGTGGGCTCTAGTTACAAAGCTGGTTGACTTTGGGGGGGTTTTGGTGGGTTTTTTGTTTGTTTGGGTTGGTTTGTTTGTTTGTTTTTTCTTCCTTTACTCCTGACACAAGTCTGGTCTGTGATTGTACTATTCTGATGGATTTTACTCACAGCCAGCCTAATCTTGGAGGATCTGAGGACCATTGTTCCTGGTCATGCATGTTATGTAGCTAACCTACACAGGACTCCTCACTGCTTCTTAATTCAAAGCAAATATTGGGTTTTTTGCGTGTTTTGTTTGGTTTGTTGTGGTATGGGTTGGTTTGTTGTTGTTTTGGTTTGGTTTTTAACACTGCATACAATCTTCTGGAGGGAAGAAATACGTAGTTTTAAAGCTGAGGAGTTGAAAGTGATAGAGTGGTGGAAGGCAGGTATATGGCTGCAATATTGGGTGCAAAATTTCACTTAAAATCTGATTCTTGGGAGGTTCAGCTAGCTTTATCTGGTGCATTTGCTTAAAGAATATATCTTTTACAGTGATCTAAATGCCACAGCTGACTTCCAATAGTATTGCTTGGTATCCTCTTATTTTTTTTTCCCAATTATGAAGATTCAGTCAAGCTGCTGACAGCTGTCACAGCTCGGTTCAATTCTGATCCCGTTTATTGGGTTACACTGGCTGGTGGATCCTGTTTCTCAGTGCTGATGTTCCAGCAGATGCTCTTTTTTGGGGTGAGGAACTGTGAGCAAATTCTACAGTGGAGCAAAGTCAGATGAAAGCTTCCAGCTACTCTGTTCAGAGGAGGAGGCTGCAAGTTGCAAGGTAGAAACAGATATCCTGTTTGAAATACGGCTTTGTGCCCCCAAAATGCATCTTCTATGCCTTGGCCGCACACATGCTTTTCTTATTGGAAATATATTTTAAAATATTGTCTGGGAGTATAAATAATAAAAATACAAACAGAACTTGAAGTGCCACTATGGACAATGTTTCTTGGGTAATTCCATGTGTGCAGGTGTGACAGCTGCAGTTGTGGGTAATTAGCATGAAACACAACTGCAGTTTTGTCTTTTGTTCTTGTAGGCTCCCTGAAATGCTGAAACTCCTGTTGCACTCACTTTTCTCACCTCCCCACAAAGACAGACAGCCTAATAACTTCCTGAAAGTAAACTTCATTTAAATCTTGGCTTCTGAAACCTGTCACGAGATGGTTTCAAGAAAGAGGCAGGCTCAGAATAGTTCAACCAACTTGTGCAGCTGTGGCTGCAGGGTTTGACTGGGAGGTCACAGAAAACGATCAGAAACTGATAATGTCTGTAGCTGTAGGAGATACTTCTAGTAAATAGCTGGACAGTTGATGCTGTTAGACCTGAGCAAAAAGCCATGGAAACAGAGAAGGAAGTACATGCCACAAATGTGATCAGAAATAGTAATTACAGAAGTTACGTGAGGTTTGTTTCTTTTTAAAGAGCACTTATACAAAAAAGAAGTAACCAATTTTGGATTAATTGGTCTAAGTAATATTGTTTAGTGCTTCCTTTAATCTGAAAAGATAGTCAGCTGTTAGGTTGCAGGGAGTTCGTCAGTTCTTATTTTTGTCCCTTCTCCCCCTGATCCATTCCCTGACATGGTTACTGCGTTTAAGAATAAGCAGTGAGATTTCAGAAAGTACTTTCTTTCTTTCTTCCCTACCTTTTCCAAATCCACATCACTTCTAGTTCCCTGGAGAACTAAACATCATGACTGAAGGTTTCTGTTGCAGCTGGTATGTGGACCAAGGATTTTCAAAACACTTGATACCAAAGCTCCAAGTTCTCAACTGAATGGAAAAACTGGCACAAAGAATATGTGTATGTCGATCATCCTGACTCTTTTGTCTTGCCTCTGTTTCTTCCAGGTACTTTGCAAGAGAAGGGAATTAATAATGTCTTCAGAACATGAAGCTAACAAACGACATCATAACCCAGTAGACAGTATATGCAGAAAGATCAAATCTATCCAAATGATGGACCAGGTCTCTAACCCTACTTTGCAAATACCAAAATTTCAGTCCCGGAACTTTGACAGCCCGCGGTGCAATGCCAAAAAAAATCTAGAAGAAATACTGAAGAAAAGAACTTCTAGAAGTCGTAGTACTGGTCCACACTTGATCAGCCCCAGCAGTGACAGTGGTTCTTCTGCAGACTTGCAGTTGCTGTCACCTTGTCTTGGGCGCATCTCTGACTCCTGTTCTGCAAACGCTACGTGTACAATCATTAAAAGTGAAGAGAGATCCAGCAGCTCATGGATGCCAGTAGGCCCCATGGAGACCTGTTCTTCATCCTACTTCAGAACCGGAGAGGCTACTACCCAGAACAAACTGTGTGCTTTATCAAATATTGAATCTAAAGATGTGCCTCGTGAACAGAATTATCTTACATCAAGTCCAAATTTGTATTTCTTCACATCCGATAAAAAGTCAGAAAGTGCTGTGACCCAGTCTCCTGTGCTAAAGAGATTACCTCTGAGTGAAAGAGGTAAAAATCCTGGAAAAAAAAACCCTCCCACTCTAAAATCCTAGGTATCTGAACATTCAGCCTACACAGATGACACTTATCCACTACTTAAACTGGAAACAATACATTTTAGAATCACTCAAATCTAATAAAACTGTAAGAAGAGCTGAGTAAAATGTAAAATCTTATTTATTTTTTTTTTTCTAAAAAATATTAATGTGAATGTAAAAAGTAAGGAAGTAATGAGTCGGGTCAAACTTTCAAATTTACTAGTTCCTTTTTGTGGATAAGAGATTTGGCTATTCATTTAGTCTGCCTTTAATACGAAAAGATATTTAAGTTTGGGTGTGTGGTTTCTTTTTTTGTTTTTTGTGGAGTGTGTTTGTGGGGATGGTGGTGTTTTGTTTTGGTGGGATTTGTTTCGTTGTTTTTGTTTGTGTTTTTTAGGATCGTTTGTGTTTTTTAGGATTGTTTTCTTAATAACTTAATCTGCCCATGATGATTTCTCTACAATATATATGGAGGGGGAGGAAAGAAACAGCTGGCCTCTTAATGTTCTGTTTTATGTACTTAGTTCATGCAAAAGAATAACCAGAATTGCTAAACATGCATGGGTAGAAATAGATGCATAAACTAGTTCCCAACTCAAAGGCTCCAGCTATAATAGTTCCTGCTGTTATTTGGCAGTAAAAGCTTTTATTTGGGTGAGAAGAGGGAAGGTTTGATTAGGTTTAAGTTTTTTAATCACCTTTTAAAAAAAAAAAGTCAATCAAGCTGTAGTATGCTACGTGTGCTTGTGCTACTACAAACATAATATTGCAGTTAGCTGTGGTGCATGAAAGTTACTATGAGCAAATAAAGATGGACAAAAACATTCTTCCTAGGATGGAAGCAGTCACTGGAGTACAAAGTTGGCAACACGTATGATGGGAGCTTGATCCATGAAGAAGACTTATTGACCTCTATCTTCTTTGCATGCGACTTGGAGCACACAGGTTTGCCAGTGGCTTTTCTTTGCTCTGCTTTATTCTCCTCTCAACACATTTTCTAGGCCGAGGTCGTGTTACGGTTCCTGAGACACAGCAATCAGTGATGATACATGGACTGAGTGGCTACCTTAGCTAGGTGGTTCTGTGTGGCAGATGCAGAATAGATGTCTGTGTCTCTTGCATGATGCCTGCTTCTTACCTTTGCCCTCTGCCCACCAGCTGTACTTTAGTGCAGAGAAAGTAGAGGAGAAGCATTCTTCTAGCAATCAACCTTATTGGAAATGCCTGTTTATTTCTTTTAGGCTTTTTTCCCTGTTCAGAAAAGAGAACCTTGGGAAACATCAGAGGAAGAGAGAATTCCTCTGAGTTCCACCTCAAATATGACTAAAAGTGGTAGAGAAAGGAGTTGTGTAGCAGAGTAAGATAATGTCAGTCACAGGGTTTGGCTGACTTGATAAGAGACATGAAAGTAGTAGCATAGCAAATGTGTCAAGCTTGTTCTTCCTTAAACTGAAGTCTGCAAAACTAGTAAACTGGACTTTCACACTTCTGTATTAGAAAAGCCAATAAAAAGCTCTAAACCATTCCTTTCCAGGTCACACTAGAACTCCAGGGATCAGTTACTCGTCTACAGCTCTCAGGGTCACTTGAATACAAACTAGTACAGATCAGTAGCACACCCCTCCACAGCTTTTTACAACAGCCTACTGGACTTAAGAGTCTGTTGCATGAAAACCTTTTATCTCTTTTAGGAAAAGTCGCAGTTTCCCAGATAGTTGATTATTTGAGACATACAACTAGCCGGGGATCAGAAGACAGTGGTCTTGAAGAGCTGTGCAACATGCTTGACCCAGATCACAAAGACATCTCCATTGACCTGGAAACGTATCATGCCATCATGAAAGAGTGGATTGAAGACTGCAAGAGAAAGTGGTAATAGATTTTTATCAACCGATCTTGTGAAAGCTTCTGTGAAAATAAGAGAGTAGAAAGTTCTTCTGTAGCTCGTGCCTCCCGTACTCTGGAACAGAGATGGTACCAGGAACACGGTGTGGGTTTTGGCTGAAAGATTCTTAAGTGTAACCAAGTTGGTAAGCAGCACAATGTCAGACTGATTTTGTGACTCTCGATGCTTCCTTTTTTCAGGGAAGATTGTGCCACTGAGGAACCAACAGCAAGCATGGAAGACCTGGAATTTAAAGTGCATAAAAACACCTCAGAAGGTGCATACAATTTTATTCTATTTTGATTCAAGAAAACTCCACCTTCTTACTCTATAACCAAAATTTCACACGTCTTTCAGCAAAAAAGATGCATTTCCGGATGAATGTTACATCAGGAAGCTTGGAGGCCTTTGGGGGTGATGTGTCTAGAGGAGACATGTAAGTCCATTTAAGCAAATATTTCTTGAAACTTAGTGCTACTGCTTTGAGTTACTTGAGAGCAGTTCTCAGAACCACTGTTTCAGAAAACTAACTTGGCAGAGTTTCTAACGCTGACCTCAGTCTGCACCAGCTCTTGATGCTGTGGTGTTCTTCTGCACAGCTGCTGCTTAGACTTAAAAACACACTAATAATTTTTCCTACTGATATCTTGGTCCTCCTGTGTCAGTTTGCCTCTTTAATTCCTCGTGGTCAGTTTCACCATGTGTTTCTCTTCCTATTTAAAGTGGTGCCTTCCTTTCCTCTGAGTTTTTAGGTGTATGACAAACAAACACGAATGTTATCTCCTGAAAAATCCAGTCCTTGTGTTTTGGGGTGGTGTGTTTGTGGTTTTGTGGTGTGGTGGGTTTTGTTTTGTTTTTTTTTTTTTCGATTGGTTTGGTTTGCTTTTTTGTAGTCATGAGTCTGGCTTGGATTCTATTAATAGCAAAGCACTTTACAACACCGGAAATTTCAAAGATAATGTTTGCATTTTATGTACAGTAAAAAATGTTAAGATCTTCTTTCTGATGCTGCCCTATTGTTTCTCAAAATCTCAAAAGGGTGATTCTTGTTCAAAGTTTCAGCTGAAGGCATAAGTGGGGGATGGCTTAGGGGAAAAGAAAGCATCTAGAAATTGTGGAGTTAATGCAAAAGTATCACTGGTGGCCTAAGAGGTGATTAACAAAGGCTTAAGATACTTTCATGGAGACATCCACAGGCAGTACTTGTGTGGTGACATACTTCAATTGCAGGGAGCGTTTAAAAAAAAAAGTGCTTAAAGAAAGAGCAGTTCACAGCGTCTACAGAATTAGAGAACTGATGTGAAGATGATCTGATGTATCTGTGTAGAGCAAATGACCGTACACTTCAGCGCCTCAAGTCCTCTGTAGGCTCTTCTCTCACCTCTCTCATCAGTGAAGCACAGCATCGGGATTTTCAAAAAGTCTGAATTAGATCGAATCACCTTTCTCAGTCTTCCCCGGTTTTCTCACTGGAACAGGGAGACTTCCGACTTGATAACCTGTGTTGCGGATCTGCAGTACAACAACCAGAAGCTTCAGGAAGAGAACAACAAGCTGAAGCTCACGCTGGAAGCTGTGGATGAGACCAACAATAAGCTATTGGCAGATAATGAGGATCTGCAGCAACAAATAAAAAGGTCAGAGACCGTGATGGCACAAGGTTTACAGTGTAATGGCCATGGGCAGATGTGTCTTCCAAGTGGTCCAGATTTCTTTATGCTTTTAGCCTCACTGGTGCTTCATGATGGCAACTTTCTTGACTTAATGTAGTATTTGTAACATTTAACCCTCTTGCCTGATTGCTCTGCTTTGTATCTTCTGGTGCTTATAAAAATCAGTCATTGATCTCATAACCTGGCTTTTGCAGCATGAGGTGCTGAAGGTGCACACAGGCAAAATCTTGGAGTAAAGCACAAGCAAAACAAATTTTAAAAAATAATAATTTTTAAAAAGCTTAATATTACCAACAGAGCAGCCAGGCCCTGGAAGTCTTCCAGTCCTAGACCACGCACTTGCTCCCAAGTAGGACAGAGATGAGCATGTTAAGAGTTACTTTGCTAGTTCCTTGAGAAGCTAAAGTGGGTTGTCTCACCAGCTTAACGGTGCTGCAGCTGGGGGACCCATCAATGCCAAGAGTATAAACCTAGTGAGTTCACGATGCTCATCTGACCCAATTAATTCCAATGTGATATAGTTATGCCAGCTGCTAAACCATTCCTAGTATCTTCTGGGGAGATGAAGGCAAGAGTCCCGGAGCACAGCTGGCATGGGATGTGTGTCCTCAGCTTGGACCATGTGCTCTGGGGTGTTCTGCAGCCTAGAGCTAGCCAGGAAAAGGGTCTTGGCCTGTTGCTTTAATATACATTATTTGTGGTATCAGATCAGGATAAGAAAATGATACAGAGCTTACCCTTGAAATTGTTTCTGTGACTTCTAACAGTGAAGTATTGTAAAAATGAGTTTATCTGTTCAGGTAACCTGATATATTTGACTGTAACAAGCTAAATTGTTAGGTGGATGGAAACAAAAGCATGCTGTCTTAGGTGCTATGTCTGTCTGGGGTTTCATCCCTTACTGTGAGAGCAGAAGGGGATGATAAATAGAGCATAAGTCCATGAGCCTTTACTTACTGGACAAAAATGATGGGCTTAAACTTTGTTGTGGCTCTTCTGTTAAGTATCTGTGCCAAAGTCCCTGGTGGCTTCTAAAAATCCTGTTCCTGGTATTTCAAGCCTATCTAATACCAGCAGTAACTCACTAGAGTTTCTCTGGATTTACGTCCCCCCACACAGTATCCAGCATTCTGTGCTGAAAGCCAAATCACTGGAAGAAGAACTAGAAGAAGCAAAAAACAACATGAACCTGTTAGAAGAGAAGAGACAGCAGATTCTCTGCCAGAATAAACAACTAGTAGGTGTCTTATTTCTTAGCTTATATTGTACAGTATCTTATATCTTGCTGTAACAAAGATGTGACAGCTCAGTCTGTAAAAATCAGCAGTATGATCTTCTCTATACCAGTAGGTACTGAGGCTCTTTGAGGATGTTTGAAATGTGACTTGTTAGTGCTACAAAAACACTGAAGTTTCTCGCATAGAAGTTTCTTTAATCAATTGTCACAATGAAGAAAACAATTTAAAGGGTCAGTCTTGCATATAATTTTGCTTAAAGACAGCAGCTCTCATGCTGACATCAAGCCCTGCCTATTTTGAAGTTAGTGATGTTCTGCCAGAAATTTACACAGCTTTTCTAGAAGCAGCGGGGACAGTAGACTGTTCAGTTGTTGACATGAGTCATTTTCCGAAACACCCCTAGGTCGTTGTCAATGTCCACGTGGGCTGGCAGATATGACAAGGGCATCTCAGAAACCTGTCCATTCTGGAATTTGTAAGATGAGAGGAAATGGCCTCAAGTTGCACCAGGGCAGGTTCAGATTGGATATTAGGAAACATTTCTTCACAGAAAGGGTTGTGAAACACTGGAACGGGCTGCCCAGGGAAGTGGTGGAGTCACCATCCCTGGAGGTGTTTAAAAGATGTGTAGATGAGGTTCTTAGGGACGTGGTTTAGTGCTAGATTTAGGTTATGGTTTGACTTGGTGACCTAAATGGTGTCTTTCAACCAAAATAATTCTATGACTGACAGCTGGAAGCCAGGCTGTACACCCTGGTGTGCCTTAGAGGGCATGAGGTGCCTACGTGAGAGCATCTGAATGGCACCCTAGGCGTGCGAGTAGCAAAGCCTGTGTGGCTGTTGTAAGAGGTGTTAAGCAGCCTGGTAACAGTGCTGATGTGGCTGCGGCTTTAGCAGGTGTTGCCAGACACCAGAGCGTAGGCTCTCTGGAGAACATATGTCTGTGTTGCTGTCATGAGTGTTTTTCACGCTACAGTGGCATCTCTGTGTCTTGCTGTGTGGGCATAGCTGTGAACTGGTGTTCCATAGCTCTGTGTGCTACTGATGGTGGGTATTTAGAAATAAAAAAAAAAAGTCTTCAATGCACTTTTTTTGTGTGTGTGTGCTGTCCTGCTGCAGTGTGCGTATGTTTTTGTTTTGCTTTAAGTTGAGATTACATGCATAATTTACCTTGTGAGAAGGAGGTGCGGTGGGAGAGAGACGTATTATTAGAAGTTTTGTAGCTGTGCTTGTTCCTCAGTTGTTGTTCCCTGTGCAGTGGACGCATTGAGTGGGGTACTACGATCTTTCTTTATGTCTGATAAGAGAATAGTGTAGTATGGCACCTAGGCTTCCCGGATTTATCTTAAGTATGCGAACAACTAGGCTTGCTCACTCTGGCCTTGAATACCTCCTTCCTGTTATCTAGTGGTCAGAGTTTTACGCTGATTTGAAATGCCTATGTCAAACCCTTCAGTGAGGCCCCATGAGGCGCTGCTTTCTGAAGCAAAGGAATGGACTGCAGCTTCATATTGGGCTCTGGATGTGTTTGTGGTCTGTTGCTTTTTGGCTTAGTTTGGCTTTGAATGTTGAACTTGACATGCTAAAACCAACTATTTTGTTTTGGTTTTTTTCCTCTCCCTGCACCCCCCTGACTTTTTTTCTTTTTCTTTTTTAATCTGCTCAGGAAAAAGAAAACCAGTCTCTCATCATCAAAATTACTTCACTTCAGGAAGAGGTAAAATAAATCATGACTCTGCAAGTGCATGTTCTTGTCTAGCTAAAAGCTCACCATTAAGAAATAAAATGCTTGTCAGACTTTGAAGCCTGACTTGCTAATTAGGTTATCAAAATATCTTGTATTTTGCAAGGATGACTTATTATAAAACTTTATCTTGAAGGTATACTGTGCTTCAGACATTCTGTTTGCTGGATAAGTAAGTCTATGAGGTTGGGGAAGTATGAGGAACAGGGACAAACAGCTTTTCCCCCTCTTTTTCAGAGTTTTATTGACAAATTCAAAATATTTCTAGTTAATACAGCTGTAAATATACTAACTCTATATTGAAACAATCTCCATCTAACACTTTTTATTTCATACTCACTTCTGTTTCCCTTCTTCAAGATCTAAAGGAGGAGCCCTGTATAGAACTATAACTCAAAAAAAAAAAAAAGCAGTGGCAGGGAGTTCCACTCACAGAGGAATCCATTGACTGTTAATCGAGCCATATCTCTAGGCTCACTTTTCTTTCTGTTTAGTTCAGAGGACAGCTAACCATTCTTAATTTATTTTCTTTCATTAAAGTAAATATTTTATAAACCAATTTTTATCGGGTGATAAAATACTTAACTACTTGCTTACAGCCTGTATTTTAGACTATTTAGGATTAAATGGAGAAATGGGTTAAATCACAAATAATCATGAAGCGCTTCTTTTCATTACTCAGGAATATATTCTCTATTGTAACAACATGGTAGTCATTGTTCTTTGCATGTTAATCTTTGCTCAAGATCAGTCTTTCCAAAGAAGTTGTAAGTCCAAACAGCTATTAAACTTCATCTTTCCAAAAATATTTCTGATGATGCAGGTCTGAAAGCTTTTCTCTAGCTTTCTGTGTCTGGTAGTCCTTATAAATCATGTTTTGAGTTTTTTTCCTCTTTTGAGAGCGCTCTGGAAAAATGGGGGAAATTTAGTGGGAATAGTCTCAGTGGGGCAAGCAAATACAATGTATCTGCACAAATACTGGTAGTGCTTCAGAGTAGGCAGTAGCTTGGGGGTGGAAATGTCATTTTGCATAGTTTCTTTAAGGAGAAGCTGTCAATCCATTCAGCTCTGCCTAAACACTCTGTGTCTTGTTCAGAATATTAGGAATAGCGTGGACACTGACGAACTTCAAAAGAAGATTTTGGAGCTGTCAAGAAGTGCAGCAGAGCTTCAAGTAAGGATTTAAACTCTAGGAGGAACAAAACAACAGCCTGTGGTTTGCTGAGGTCTAGTGGGGGGAATTTCTGCCTCTGAACCTGTCTCTATTAAAGAGCTGCATTGCAATCATAGCTTGGACAGTACAACAGCTTTTTCTAAGAAAGCTGCTGTCTAGAGGCCAAAAGTGGGACTAACGAAACAATCCACAGTTTTATTCTTTCTTCTCAGTTAAACTTTCAGGAAACCTTTCCCCTCTTTAACAAAATATATTAGAAAGGCATACTTTGCTTAATGTTGCTGAAACTATTAGCCTGAACAGAAAAGAGGAAACAAAGGTGGCTACAAAAGCTGAGAATGCTTTTGCGTTTAACTGGGTGCAAGATTTGAGCTTTGAAATACATCATACAAGGTATTAAAAGAATTTGTGTGGGGTTCGTTGTTGTTGTTGTTGTTTTTTCCTAAGCAAGGAATCTTGATACCATTTCCCCTTACAAGTAGAAGATAGGAACAGAGTCATATTACAGTGCATACTGATGATTGGAATTATTTTTTATCTTTTCATTGTTTAGATCCAAGCACATATCTATGAGAGCACTGTGGTGAATAAAGAGGCAAGCTTGATCCAGGTTAGTTGCTCTTACTTTGTTACAGTTTTGACTGAAAACACTGACTCTGGGATGATTTGTAAAAAGGCAAGGCAGCAGTCTTCACTATGGCACTTTCATTTTTACTGTTCCCACATTACAGAACCTGATCCTATAAATGGCTTCAAAGTAGGCGAGATCTGCTGTAGGACCTGATTATGAGTCAGCATAATTAAAGGTTTGGGGATTTTGCTTTTATTAAAAAAAAAAAAAAAATCACAACCTATTAAAACAAAACAAACCAGAAAAATGTACAGAAGCTTCTAAAGGCTATTTCCTTCGACAGCTGATAAAAGAGCGTACCTGCAGAAGATCCTTCTCTTCATGTCATTTACATAATTTTTGTGTCAAACTAGAAATGGAAAAGCAAATTTGTCCTTTCTTATTATGGAGGTGTCATTAGGAGGTTTGGCTGAAGAGTGAACATTTCTGTTGTTGTCTTTAAACTTGTATCTTGTGTCAGAAAACAAAGGCATAAGACTATATAAGGGCATTGGCATTCTCTGGACTCATGAATTATGCAAATAGCCCTCTAGGCTAATGGAGTTTTGTTTAGCAGAACACGTTCTAAATCAGCTGGTGGAATATTTGGCTATTAGGTGATCTGAAAAAGTGAGTGTAGCTGAAGTCAAATAGTGACTAGAGAGAATCCAGCTTCAATGTGATCCAGCTGATAATTTTGTAGTTGAATGGGGTTTTTTTAATAGCTTTTTGGTTTCTTTTTCAAGGAGGAGCTTAAGAATGCAAGTGAATTAACTTTTTAAAAGATAGTTTTCACTTTCTCCTCCTTGGGTGACTTTAAGATTTTTGTGGCCTCCATAGTATCCTTTCATTTTTAAAAGGCTTTTTTAGTCCAGTGACTAAATGGGAGGTTTGAAAGCAGACTGCTAGATCGCATGTTCTTGTAGATAAAGGTGACTTTATTTTTTATCTTTTTTTTTTTTTTTTTTAAAAACCTTCAACACCACACATCAGTTGTTTCTGCCATGAGACCTTGCTCTATAACCTGACTTTTCCTGTTTATCTTTCTGTGTATTTTATGTCTGTGATAAACTTCAACTATTTTAAAAAAGGAAGATTAGGAAGAAATTGTAAAAGGGGTGAGAGGACCAGACCTCCTGCTTGAGGTTTCTTTATTCTCTAAGAAACGCTCCGCTTGTCTGTGTGGTATATTCTGTTGTAATACCAGAACATGACTGAGGCCAGTTGCTCATTTGTGACACTAAGAAAACTACTACTTCTGCTAACTCCTGAGTCATACTGTGAGGGCTGAACCATTCTCCATCAGCTCTTTGATTAGGCAGTGTTTAATCTACAGAGCCCTGCACTTGATGCATTTAATCATGAAAACCGATGAGAGTAAACATTGCAACTTGTTTTAAGGGTCAGTGGGGATTAAAACTCGTGCCAGGCATAATATAGGCCAGGTTTTCAGCTAAAACTAGGGCGCTTCTATCTAGTTTAACCTGCTACTGCTGGTACAGAAACCAGGTAAGTAATAAATTAAAACACAGCATCTGGAAAGAAGTTTTTCTGTCTCCTTAATTTCAGGAGTTACATAGAAAAGGCCTTCCGACTGCTTTCTGTTAGCCAATATGCAAGGTATTCTTTTAAATTTGCACATATTTTTACATTATATAATTAGGCTTCTGCTCAAACCTAAATTGTACAGCTTACTGCTGTGATGTAGAATTGAGTATAGTGTTATTTTGGTTACAAGGCATCATAGCTATAAGCATTACAAATGCACTCCAATGTCCTAGTTGTCAGGTTGTGTGCTTTAAAGGGTCTTTTCTCCACAATCTCTGCAGAAGGAGCAGAACATCAAAGAACTGAAGTTAACCATTGTGGAGTACTCCTCAATTATAGAGGTAAGGGACTGACTTTAGTTTTTGACTATGTGACAGAAAAACACGCAGATCCTATGCTTATTCTGCATGACAAACTAACATTCTAACCAGGTCTCGTATGTTTTTAGACTTTGCGGGCAGAAAAAAATAAGCTACTGGAGGACATACAACACATGCAGCAAGACCTGATCTCGTGAGTATTGTGAACAACTCCCAGGAAACACAGTCCATCAGCAGTTAAAAAGGCTAAGACTTTTTTTTTTTTTTTTGTCGTCTTCTAGAAATGGGTTGAGTTTCCCATTGCTGTGTAAATTTAACAGCGATATTCCTGAAGGGATGAATTCACTGCACTGTGAACTGGAACTTGCTCAGTCTTCTGAGGTACGAATAAAATCTTTATTGTATCTCATCCCAGTTGTCTTGCATCAGTAAAGGAAGAACAAAGCTCATTCATTGTAGATTGTTAGATAACCCTGGAGTTTGAAGCCATTAATCCTAGCATGCAAGCACAGAATGTGAAGTTTACAGTGTTGTCCCAAGTACCTTGGAGAAAGTTCAAAGAAAATGCTTGGAGTTCTAAAAAAATGAGACCTACAAAGTAAATCTGGAAGAGCTAGGGTCATTCCTTTGTTTTGCAGAAGAACAGACTGTTGAGAAGATACGAGTTTTCAAATAAATAAAAGCTATTATGCTGAAGAAAGTAGGTCTGTTTCTTCTTGTACTGCCTACACTAGGCGCAATGATTTTCAGTTGCAGAAGGGGAGACTTCTTTTTCCTTGAAGCCTAATGTAGTGAAAAATAGAAGCATTAGAGTAAGCATCTTGACAAGGTTGTAGAGTCTTCATGTAATTCATTCCATAGAAACTCTGATAAGCATGTGTCTGTAGGTACCATTTCCTTGCCCCTCAGCAGGTAAAATGGAGACCGACCTTTAGAAGTCCTGTCCGGCTCTTTTTTCTGAGGTCTTTGGGCAGTGATTTGTGGGAGGACAGGACAGGCATCCTTCTTATGAGTCTGGAACAGGCTGACAAAATCTTAGTACTGCAGCTGAGCCTGTTTGTTTGGAGTTGTAGTGTCCTCTGTAGAAGACCCAGCAGGTGGCTTGGTGATTTTTGGGAACTACTGTTTTGGTCAGACACATTTCGCATAACGCTGGAAGTTTGGTCTCTAATTTACTGTTCTAATAGCTTTCCAGCACTCCAGTGAAGAACTACTTGGGGTGGGGGGGGCAGGTAGAAATATGGTTTTGGTTCAGATTTTTATCTAAGAAATTCTGTGCCTGTTTCCCTAAAGACATTCCATGGAGTCCCATCCTTCCTTACAGTGCTGTCTTCCCTTCAGGTGCAAGCTGTGTGGCAGATCTGATAAACTACTGCAAAAATGCCTGTTTTCTTGTAAGATTTTGCTGTGCTGCTACTTACTTTTGTATGTGGTGCATTTGCAAAGAGTTAGCACTTGCAACAGAAAGTCTACTAGTGGACTAAACCTGTAGGCCCAGAAATGAGAGGGATACTTGGCTGAGCATCCCAGTTTCAAAAGCAATGTATTGTCCCCAGTTGCAGCTCCCCATGGCCACAGTGAATCACTATGTTTACCTCTCAGATGCTGTAATGAGACACAATTCCACCAAATCACCTGTAAAGCAAATAAGGGCTCTGCTTATTCATCATTTGGTGATGCCTCTTCTGAATAAAAATAACTAATTATTGACTTCCTCTTGTGCCTATTCCTGATGTGAAACTTTACATTGGATCACTCAGCAGCTTGACTGGCCTGTGTTGTTTTTTTTGTTTGTTTGTATGTTTGTTTTCAAATCCCCATGTCATGATGGTTTTGAAAAGCTTTTACAGGCTTCAAGTTTTGGGAGCTCTGACCTTCTGATAAATGCAATGCAGGGATACTTCAGAAAACTCTAAATGTCACTGATGTTTGTTTGTAATAAGGAGATGTCAAAATAAGCTAGCTGGTTCTTCCATCTCTTCAAAGATTACCAAGACTGAATGGACATGCCTGGATGAAACGCTGGACCGTGAAGTGCTGTTTTTACTTCAGGGACCTGAATATGTGGGAGAAAAATTTAAGACACTCATGCAAAACCTGGTCAGTGGCAGAGCTCAATGTGAATAAGGATATGGTCTTCTATCAGCCTTTTAATTGGGATTTCTTCAAGCATTGACAATCAGACAATGTTTATTCCTATTGAAAAAATAAGAATAGCTTCTTTGGGGGTGAAAGTGGGGACATACTTTAACAATATCACTTGGCACCTACTATCACTTATAAGCTGGGTAATTCTGTACAGTATTGAGTTGGAGTAGTACTAAAAAGGCCAAGGTGGGGGTTTTGTGGTTGTTTTTGGTGTTGTTTTGTTTCGGGTGGGTTGTTTGTTTGTTTGTTTATGTTTTGTTTGTTTGTTGTGTTTTTTTGTTTGGGGTTGCTGTTGTTGTTTTCCCAGCAAGAGGAAGCCTCTGAAGCAGAGGAGCTTGTCATGAATTCTTTACAATGGGTGAATGATCCTGAAGAGAACATGCAACAGTCTTGGGAAAGAAAGCTTGTGGTAAGTAACTTTGTCAGAAGATATTTTATGAAATAGTGGGGCTGTGTGAAAACTTAAGGTAGGTATCTTATTCCTCCATACTATGTCTATTAATGACTTCAGATTATAGCAGCCCATTTGGGGGGCAGAGATGGCTGTATAGAGAGAAATATCTTTCATAATTTTTTTTTTTTTTTTTGAGGAGGGGATCACTGTTGTTCACTTAAACACTGTGCTTTTCCTTATATGTCTTGTGCAAGGTCTCATTTGTTAAAGGGTAGATGAAGCAACTCGATTTGAAGATGAAAATGAGGTCAGATGACAATTCTGTCTGAGCTATGAAGCTTTTCTGCCCACTGTATGTTTCTGTGTGCACTGAGCACCGATTTTCCCCTGTGCTCAGAATCTGACTATCGTAGTGGATGGTTTCACCGTCAAGA
Source organism: Pampusana beccarii (assembly GCA_013399365.1). Taxonomy (NCBI): domain Eukaryota; kingdom Metazoa; phylum Chordata; class Aves; order Columbiformes; family Columbidae; genus Pampusana; species Pampusana beccarii. The sequence goes on from VWYH01009961.1 coordinate 84,732, forward strand.
GGAGGAGGGAGAGGTGGCTTTATAACCAGATTTCTGAATCAAAACTTTCATAAGGTTTGCTTTATTTCGAAAGGCTTTTGCTGGATACAGTCCACAGAAAAAGTTTTTAGAAAAACATATTTTACAATTTAATCTTGCATAATGTGTTTTTACTACTCTTCGTACCTCTTGTGAGGCTTGAAAGTAAAGACTTTTGTGCAAGGTAACTGGCAAAAATAACTTCCCCATGTGGTAGCAGCAGTCTGTGGACACAGCTCAACTCTCTTGCTCTTGTTCCCTCTTCCTTTCCCATGTAACAATATGGTCTCTAAAATTTTCATCTTGCTGAATATAGCTTTTTCACTAACCAGCTCCTTCCCACTAACGTGTTGTTAGGAGCATTACTGCAGAAAACTCCACCAAACTGTATACTAATGCTGTCTTTCTGCTCCTTAATAGGTGCAAAAACCTTGATTTGTCCCACTTGAATAGTAGCAATTGGCACCACAGTGCATGCTGCTTTAAGCTGTTTGTTTTTAAGCAAAAAGCTACTGTTTTCCTCTAGTGCTGCAAAACGTTGTATGTGGTCCTCTTCACCTTTCCTGGGAAGATGGGAGCAATCATTGGAGCCAACCAGTCCTGCAGCCAGCCTTTCAAAGTTTTTTCTTTTTTATGTAAATCCTGAAAACTTCCCCTTGGAGAAGGTGTAAGTGTCTGAGTCTCTTGACCCGGGTGTGACTTTGGGTAGGATCTAGGAAACTGCTGGCTCATGCATGGCTGTAACTTCTTGATCTTGACCAAAAACTTCCTCCTTCAAAGCTGTTGCAGTTGAGAAATGCTTATTAACTTACCATTCTTGTTGGGATCGTGTTCCTGTTAAGCATGTGAAGCTAAAAGCTTTTAGTGTGGGTGTTGGAGTTGACTGTGGCAAATAAATCCAATGCTGTCTCCTAGAGAGCAATACATTTTGGAAACTAGGCTAACAGAGGATCAAGCAAGAATGAGATATTTAAAAAATGAAAGGTCCTGTCGTTCTGGGACCCAGGGGGTCAGGAAGTGACTTCATGTCAAACATATTGTCACCTAGCATGACAAGCCAGGTGTGTAGGCAAAGATTCCAAGTAGCTTCTTCCACCCTTAGAGAAAGCTTTCGTGGAAAAATGAATTAAATCTTGGACCATACATGATCACTTGAAGTCTGAACACTTCCCTGCCATTTCCTATGAAATATATTATGGATGTGTTTTGCTGGGTTTTAATATTTTAAAGTATGTTTTATAAGTATATTATACATAAAGTAAATTATAGGTGTGCCTGGTTTTGTGTATAATACATGTTTTTACTGCTACCATCTATATATGTTTAAATATTCTTTTTTGCCCCTCTGCTTCAAGATAAGACTGTGGCATATGTGCCATGATAAGCCTATATCACTTGTGTGTCAAACCCATGTTGTTTCCAAGAGGAAATGCTGCCTGTTCCTTGGCTAAAAAACTGGTCTTCAGGATGTGGGCATTTGCATGTGGTCACATCCTATGTCGTCCTAGTAAGCCTATCTAGCAAAACTGCTCAGGCTCTTTTTCTTTTTTTAGCATGATACTTGATGTGCTACACTTTTCTGTTTGAAGCTCATGAACATTAGACTCTAACTTACAGTGGGTAACGTGGCCCATATTTGTAGGATTGATGTTTTTTCCCTTGGAACTACTGTAAAACCCTAGAAATATGAACCTCATTCTCACCTGACCTCTGTTTGACTCTCGTTAAGCTTTCTTTAAAAGCTGAGGACTTTTCAATTGAACATACCAAAAAAAAGGTCAGAGAAAGAGGACTTGATTCTTCTTCCTCCGTGCTTTATACTGCAAGTCACTGTGCAGAGAAATACAGAGGATACAATGTTAACATGTCATTCTTACCATCTTCCCCTTGTTCTTCCTACAAATCTGAGGTAAAACAGAAAGCCTTTGTACAGGAGTCATCCCTTGGACAGACTTCACCTGCTAGGCATGTATGACAAACTAAAATACGGAGTTATTGGTCCGGGGTTTTTTTACATTTCTGTAATAACAAACTCAAACTGATGCCAATGGATTTAGTTGTACTTTGGGGAAAGGGTCACAGAAGTCTAAGTTATCAATTTTAGGGCTTCCTGCAAGATGGTAATTAAAACTTCCCCCTATGAAATACATGGGGTTTTGTTGCTGTGTCTGGGCACTTTGTGATGAAGGTTTTCTGGGGTAAAGACTCCCTCATGCACCATGTAATCTCTTGGCACACCATAACTGCTTGCTAACCGCATATTTGCTTTACAAGGAATAAAGGGGAAGAGGACTACCTGTATACCATAGATCTGCCCACAAATAAAGATTGAGAGTCACTTTTGACTTAGAAGTAACCTTTTGAAAAAGCTGGAGCCATCTGTCAAATTGTATTAGCATATGAAAGGCTTATGTTTTCTTGTGCAAACTGTTACGTGTTGTTCCATCTTAAAGTACTAACACTTGGCAGGAATGCAGCCTGTCTGTCTCCACATCCTATCAGATTCAGGAGTTAGAAGGCATAGGTCTGAAGTTTAGGTAGCTTTGTTAACCTATTAGACTGCACAAAACCAGTTTTGTAGAAAACAAACACCTATTTATCCTTTATAATCTCCTCCTTATTAAATTATTTTTCTTCTTTTCTCTCTCTCCTCCTTCTTCCCCAACTAGATGTTGTATAAGTACACCACAGAATATTGTCAATCATCCATCTTCTTTATTACTGATAGTGTTGCATGTAGGTGATGATACTAAATGATAGAGCAGGGAAATCAATTCTCATCGTGTATAATGAATCTGGGGCTCTGGTTTACCCTCTCTCTCTGCTCTTCATCGAACCACATGGCAATTCACTTTCAAACTGCCACAGGTTCTCAAGCAAGAGCTAGAAGAAAAAAGACACCTTTGGATCCAGAAACTTAATCTCTTAGAAAAATACAAGGAATCCCTCGATAAGGATTTTATTCAAATGGCAAGCAACCTGAGAAGAACCAAGACAGAGCAACTTCACCTAAGGAGAGAACTCTCTGCCAGGTACCCCTTCAAACCATGTGTGACTTTTTTTTTGCTTTCGTGGTGGTGGTTGTTGTTATTGTGTGTGGTAGTTCTTGTTTTGGTGTTGTGGTTTTGGTGGTGGTTTGTGTGTGTGTTTGTTTTTTTTTTTTTTTAATTACCTAGCTGTTTGGTGGGGGAGTGTTCTGGGTTGTGTTTTTTGTGTTCTGGAACAAAGTTTACTGAATTCCGAAGGCTTTTTTCATAGAGGAATTTATCTGCTGTTTTGGAGAGTGGAACTGGTTTTAGCATAACATCATGCTATGTGGGAGTTAAGGTTCATGTATGAAATAACATATGATCCTGGAGATGTCTTTGAAAACACCAGGGAGACCACAGACTGAGCAGTTAAAGCAAGAGGGCACTGCCTATCTAGCAGGTGCAACCATTAAATAAACTGCTGGTTTTTAGTGAAGCAGATGATATGTAAAATATATGCCTGTGGATATTATTGCTTTGGAAGACAATTTTTAGCCCCACACAATACAATGTTTCAGGGTCTCAAGCTTCAATGAGTTATCTCATTAAATATGAAAATGTAACTTTAAATTTTAGTTTATTGGCACTTCTTTTTTTTTTTTTCCTCCTCTGCTAGAACAATTAATCTGAATTTGTTGTCTTTGTGGAACCCGGGCTTACTCGTAGTGTCAGCCTTCTGCTGTCGTACACTAAACATAAATTTTGCCTTTACTTGTGTTTGGGGTATAAGCAGCTTTACATCCCTGGGAGCTAGTGTGGAGCAGTCATATTGCACTTTTGCCTGACTTATCTTCCACTTAACATTGTTAATTTAGACCTCCCACATGCTCTCCCTTTTCTCTTGGAAAAGGGCTGATCAAAATACTGGTGCCTTGGTTTCTTAAAGCTGCCTCTGTGTATCAAAATTGTTTGTGATGGCAGCAACAAGAAAAAAAATATACAAAGATGAGTTAGAGAAGAAATAGGCAAAGGGTTTCTGCAGTGGGAAACAAGGCTTTCCTTGAAAGCCATCATCTTTAGGACTGGTTCTGATGGCATCTGCTTGCTGCCAAGTGAAATGCCCTCTAAAACACTGGGAAATTAACCTGATGAAGCTATGTATCTGCAGTAGTAGCTCCAGGGTATCTTGTCTAGAATGATTGACTCCGTCTGCTTACCATTTCTCCCAAACCATGAAACAATGTGGGTTTTTAAAATCAAATTGCAGAAGTTTGCCCTGCTAAGCTCTTGATCTTTGTGAGTTCTCTGGATATTCTGCAAGCTTCCACCATGGTACCCAGCTGGCTAGGGCTGTCACAGCCATCGCCCTGATCAGCTGGGGAGAAACCAGGGAAAAACCTCCATTTCTTCTCTAATTCTGGGGCTGCTATAGAAAATCCTTGTCTGCCTAAAGGGCTGAATTGTGCTTAGGAAGAACAAAGTCCCTGGTGCTGGATCCTGGGGTTGCTGCAGAATGTAACAGCTGAACGTGGCTCTTGATGCACGTCTCAATAACCGGAGTGTGTCACCTCCCAGGCATGCCCGCTCTGAAATGTCATAACCGATTGTGGTTTGTGCTCTCTCGCCCCGCAGGCAACGTGAGATAGAAACTGTCAAACAGTCACAAGAAGAACTGGCTGGCCGGGCAGAAGCCCTTGGTTTAGAGCTGCAAAAAGCCACAAAGCAGCTTGAGGATGCCAGCAAACAGGTAAGGGACGATCGTAGCTCCTTCTGTGCAGAGAACAAGCAAGCAGATGCAAAAGGCTGCATACAATGCATCACTGCTCTTGGAAAAGGAAATCGCATGTTCGGCATGGAGCGCCTCATTGCAAAAGTGGAACCAGCAGAGGAAGTAAAAGTTGAGGGGGTGGTGACAACAGTTTGCTGATGAAAGAGGCAGCATTGCATATTTGTGGTGGCTTAAAAAAACAGAAAAGAGAAAAAAACCCAAAAATAGCTTCCAAACACAGTCCACCCCAATGTAAAAATGCAGAAGTTCAGAGGGAGCTTTATCACTTCCTGAGAAAGAACAGATGCGGTTTGGTTTCACTTACATGAACTGTAAAGGCTCCTTTTGCTAGCCCGGCTGCTTTATCTTTTTTCTTTCCCTTCTCTTTTCTTAAATACTGTTTTGTGCTTAGGCAGAGGATAAAGTTGAAGCCTTTCACTCTGCTTGTGAGGAAGCCGCATCCTTGAAATGCAAGCTGGAGGAAGCCATTTCTAAGCAGCAAAAACTCAAGGATGTGAATGCAGCTTTAACAAGCACTTGCCAGTTGCTTCGGGAGAAGGTGGAAGACCAGAAAAGTGAGTAACTACTGGTAGTGTGCCAGCATTCACTCTTGCATGGGCAAATCCTTTATGGTAAGGGGGAACAGGACTGACCTGCAGGTGATCCAGTAAAATGCTCTGGGGGGGCTTTTTTTTTTCTTTCTATTTTTCCTTCTCCTTTAAGAGATCTGCAAACATGACATCTGGGCTGAGGATCAGGTGGGATCTTGATGAGTGGGTGTTGAGCTGGACCAAACCTGCAGAACCCCCTAACAAAATCTTCAGTCCTAGAAGGAAGGGCTAGTAACCCCACGGTTGGCATGGGCACTCCTTTACCAAAGGTGATGTTCCTGCATCTGGATAGTCTACCTTATTCCGAAGAAAGCCATACCTCTTTTTTTCCTATACCAAAGAGACCTATTCTTTATATTCTGCGTTCTACTTGCTGCTTCAATTTGCTTTGTGGGTGTTTTGTTTGTTTGTTTTATTTAATAGCTGTGTGGTACTAGGCTGTTCCGTTCAGTAGAAAGCGATCGTGTCATTGCATTGTACACATGTAACTTTTGCTGCGGAGCCATGGAAACTTTGTGCTAGCTCTTGCTCACTTGCTAACATCAACACCTTAAAAACTCGGGCAATTAAAGAGTGAATCGGTTTGATTGCAGCACATGTGGCTTTTTCTTTCCAAATTCTGGGGTGTGAATCACTCTTACAGGAAAAAAAAAATAATAATTAACTGACCTAAGACCACTGAATGTTTGGCCTTAAGCATGCACTTCCTGAGGCAATGCAACTGATGCTCAACACATATGTGTGTTGTAAACAACTTTATGTGAAATCGCAATTTTTTTTATCATAGGAAAAATTACATGGGACCCTGTGTCTTAACTGTAAGGCACAACTGTTATGCACTGATGTGTCAGAAACTGCTCCAGACTGTGCTTGCTGACTTCTGATCGCTATTTTGGTGTTGCTCAGGCATGTGCACTCATGTTGCTTTCATGCTTACTACTCCCTTCAAACTTTGATGTTGAATTTTTAGCAAGAGGTGTAGCAATGGAAACAGTTTGTCATTTTCCGTCTCTAAATAGACAAATCTCTTCTGCAAAGTGAACTAGAGTAAATGAAAAGAGAGAGAACCCCAGACATGTATGATTCCAGGTAGTTTGCAGAAATCTTTCTCTCTGTGGATAAACAGAAGTAAATGTCTCTTTGTAGCAACTGTTAATACACTAAGATGGGAACTGCTTCAAAGGCGATTCTGTGAATTGCTGTGTCAGGTATGATGCTTGTGGGGTGGGAGAAGGAAAGGTAGGCTTGCACAGGAGGTGCTCTGGTGGAAGGACATCTACAGCTGAGATGAACTTGCAAGTAACCTGGCAGCATCTGATTTTACTTTTTCTAATACATCCATAACTGTGGAGGCACCCAGCTCTGTGTACTGATCTGTATGTTGTTATTTTCCTTCTTCAGCCTGCTGGAAAAAATGGGCTAGAACTTACAGGTGTGGTGATGGTCTTCACTGTAAACAACTATTGGTGATCAGCCCTCTCTTCTGCAGACAGTCTTGAAAACAAATGTTTAAAATCTTTTAATAAAATATTTCTCAGCATGCAGGCACTGGAATACGCAGTGAAATACGTGGAAATATGTTAGAAATTATATAATTCTGGAGTACTTTGCCTTGAATAAAAATACTTTCTTCAAGTTTGGAAGGAGGTGGAGGGGGAGACAATTGTGGGAGGACACTTTTCCTCAAGCAGCTCTAGGAAAGAATGCTATAGCTCAGGGTCTGAACAGCCTGGATTAAACAGAGAATAACACAGTATTTATGAAGTCATACAGAAGATCCTAAAATGTATCCTAGGCTGTACAAGGGGCATCAGAGGTGCAGAATCAAAACTGTGGACTAGCTGCATGTGAATAAAACTTGTGTTTGTGAAGAAATGTCTGCAGAACAAAAGGCTGAAATTAGTGAGGGGAAACAACTGCGTAGTTTTCCCGATAGCTGAAAATAGTTCAATTAGAGTTCCATTTTGTTCATAATCAGTAGTAGTGTTCCATCTCTATTTTTTTTTAATGCTTTTTAAAATTTCTTCTATGTCTGTTTACCTTAAACTATTTCTCTATTGCAACAGTGCTGTGCAGAGTTAGAATCTGACTACAGCCTGCTGCCCACATCAGCTGAGCTGGTAAAAGGGAAGGTAAGTGTGTTTGCTATGACCATTGCTGAGCCTGCTAAAACGTGACATTATTTTTGTCCTTATTTTTTTTCATGAACTGAAGAAAATAAATAACTTTCCTTGTGAGAAACTTTTGCCAAGATAGACATTCAATAAAAATCATTTGAGGTACATATTTATGTGTATTTATACACATACAAATGTATATTCAGAACCTGATTGCAAAACCAGTCTCCTATTGCTTCTGAACAGTCACTGTGACGAAATACACATTATTGATGAATTGCATTTTGAGAAGGACAAGAGGCTGAACATGAGGCTACATCTTCCTATTTCTTTTCCATTTTTTGTCACTTAAGCAACACTAAGTCAAATGCAGCTGTGTAAGTGGTGCTTCAGGTGTTTTCTCTACCCATCTTCAGAAGTCACCTCTTCAGCAGTAATAGCAAGAAGGGGTGTGTTTTTGTGTCACTTTGTGTGGGTTTTTTCTTGCTTCCCCCCCACCCCGCCTTGTGCAGCTCATCTTGCCTGGTTTGGTAGTATCTAGTTCCTGTCCTAGCTTGAATCAACATGTCTGTTGAAATGATTAGTTGAATTATTCTACCTCTTCGTATATCTGTTCTGCCCATTAAGGATGAGAGCTTTTCTAGGCAAAAAAAAGCAACAGATACAATGTATTCATATAACTGTTAGTATTACATTATGCAGATGCAACTGTATATACGTGGGAGGAGTTGGTAGCACTAATAGGGCTACAAAGCTGGTGAAGGGTTTGGAGGCGAAGCCGTATGAGGAGCAGCTAAAGTCACTTGGTTTGTTCAGCCTGGAGGAGACTGAGGGGAAACCTCGTGGCGGCTGCAGCTTCCTCACAAGGGGAGGAAGGGCAGGCACTGATCTCTTCTCTTTCGTGACCAGTGACAGAACCTGAGGGAATGTCAGGAAGATGTGCCAGGGGAGGTTTAGGTTGCACACGAGGAAAAGGTTCTTCCCCCAGAGGGTGGTGGACACTGGAACAGGCTCCCCAGGGAGGTGTCACAGCCCCAAGTCTGACAGTGTTCAAGAAGAGACTGGACAAGGCCCTCAGACACATGGTGTGAACTGTGGGGTTGTCCTGTGCAGGGACAGGAGCTGGACTCGATGATCCTTGTGGGTCCCTTCCAACTCAGGACATTCTATGGTTCTGTGTATTCAGCATGACTGAACAACAGCACTTTCTGTTTTTCAATTAGCAGTTCCATTGCTCTAAACGACTGTGGAGTGAAAGACTGACCTTGTGCACTGAACTTCCCAGGACTCTGCCCTTGGATATTTTGTACTGGCATAGTACGCCTCTGCTGGGTAAGAGCTGGTTGTGTTGCCTGGTTTTCTGTCTCTCTCCTGAAATATGGGAAGAGTTGATTCAACTGTATTAATGGTGTTAAGTGTGGTGGTAGAGTGTGGAAAATCTGTTGTTGGCTTTAGCCTATTTCTGCATGTAATCCATGAGGCTGAACCATGTTTACAATGCTTTCAGTGAAAGGCCTGAAAAGGGGGCTGTCAGCCTAACTGAAGTCTCCAAAACTATTGGCATAAATCATACATCTAAGTATATTCATGACAAGATGCTTGCCAGTCTGGATCAAGAGGGACTTGAGGTACGCTCTTCCCATTTGTCCTGTTAACTGGCACACACTGAGACAGTACAGCTACTTTGCTACTTCAGCTGAGGTTAGTCCTGGTTTGAAAACTTGAATGGGTAAGATAGCTACTGAGAATCAGACAATTTTATTTGTTTTCTTCTGCGTTCATAATATGTATGTACTTCCCTGCGACCCTTAAGCCTCATAAGCATTAAAAGCAACTACTGACAGATATATGTTGCGGGGCCACAGAAGTGCAGGGTGCGTTTAGGATTTTATAGACAAAGCGTTTCTTCCAGCAGTAAGCTGGTACAAAGCAGAGTCTCTTCTCATACAAACAAGCCAATGCTCAAATCTAATTCTACACCATACCGGGGGAAATGGAAGAAGGTATTGCTTGACTGCACAATGCTCCTTATAAGAGAACTCTGCTGCTCTGAAAGGGCTGTTTCAACAGGCTAACTTGGAGTGTTCTTGCAACTTGCTGTAATATCGTGATCCAGGCAGAAATAAGGCAGGTATTCTCAGCTTGCACCAATCAAGTATTGATACAAAAAAGATGTTCTATTTCCCAGCCCTCACTGCCACACAAAACAATTCACTACAACAAAACTGACCTATGTGGAAGTTTCTATAACCTGACTGACGAAAAACACCCATCCCCAGGTGCTGCAAACTCTCCATCTACGAAGCATGTTAAGGCCACATAACCAAACTCTTTCGTACCAAGATGGAAGCTGCATTATTAGAAATCTGTATTTGGTTGGTCTGCTGCTTCATTACTTTAGACTTAAGTAAAAACCTGATGTGTGACTAAATCCAACTTTGCTATGGACCACCACATTTCATACTTGTCTCTCATAACAGATGCCCTGACCTTGGAAACCTCATGCCTAAATAACTTTCCTGTGCACAGCTGGGACTGGCATAGTAGACAGAGCTGCACGTTTGAAAGCTGCGATCTGGGACACGCATCCACTTCAGATGTGACGTCAGTGGGGTACAAGTAAGATGGTAGAATAACATCTTGGGGGTGAAGGGTGGAAAAGTCTATGGCATCTAGCAGGTTCCAAGGGAAAGCAGTATCCCCAGCACATGCAGAGTTCCATAGTAGGGCATCTCTCATAGGGAATATTGGACACTCAGTAGACAGCTAATGTTGTTACAGGGTAACACTCTGTTCACAAAAGTAGTACTAAAGGTTTTTACTGAAACTGTTGGTTGACCAAAAACCAAATACAGTGGTGGTGTTTCCATTTTGTTCTGGAGAAATGAGGCATGGTGTAGGTGTTCTTGTGTGTATTTTCAGTATTTAACTCACAACTAACACCATTTTGTCTTTGGGCAGTTACTTTTTATTTTGCAGAGTTTAGTGCAGGAGTTCTGAGGTCTTTGCTTATCAAGCTGCCTCCCTAGATCTTTAAAATAGAGATTGAACTGCTTGAGATTATGAAAGCTAGCTAACTGTTGTCAGTGAATATTTTACAAGATACGAATGTTCCTGAAGATGCAGAGGCAGGCAGCCTGCAGAAAAAGACTCAGCCATTCTTGAAGCTTTTGCCACTGGTTTTCTGCAGAGCTGTGCAGTGTGGAGGAGGTTGGGAGAAGGACTGGTGGTGGTTCTTGCTGTTCGGGGGAGGAGGGAGGGATTTATGTTGGTGATGAATTTGTCTTTCTCTGAGAGACCAGCTGTCTGACTATACAGATAGTGGTGACTTCAGTTGTTATGTGCTTAAGGAAAATGGGCAATGTATCTCACTGTTGTTTGGGCAACATGCAAATAAAATGTGTATTGCCAGGTGGAAAATATGCTCTGCTGGTAGCTATACTGATGCAGACCTTCCTGTTTCCATTACAATGATGGACTCTTCATTTACCGAGGTGAGTGCTGTTTCTGATGCCTGAGATGTGGTTTTGAATGGGCTCAAGCATTTAGTGCCTTACTTAGACCCAGATCCAGACTGAGCAGCTATAAATCAGTGCTGCTGCAAGGTGAACAGAGCTGGCACCAGTCAGCAGGGTGCTGTGACATCTTGTTCTGTGTGGGGTAGTCCCTTCAATTTGGCTACACTTCTGGAATGCTGTAGTTATAGACCCAAATGTCTTAATGTTCATGTGCATCTGAGTCATGCTTTTAGCTAGGGAGCATTTTTTAAATGTGGTTTTGAGGCTTGAGACAGTGATGTTTCTGCAGTAATACTCAGTTCTGCCAGTGAGGTCAGAGCGATCTGGCTGTTTTTATCCACCTGGAAGAAGCCACATGATGCTTTAGTTGTGAATGCTGCCTTTCTCTGTGCTTTCTCCCATGGCTACCACCTAACAGCTGCAAAACTACATCTTTGCTGTATGGAAACTTCCCTTCAGCTGATGTGCTCAGATGTGCCTCACTGCTGTATTGAATCCTGCATGTACAGCTTGAGCTGTCAGTCAGCTTTCTCATGGTAACAGCAAGACGAGCTGCCTGTGCTCCGTGCTCCAATACTCACTACGAAATCTAGACCTGTCATGCAGGGCTTCTTCTTAGCTTTACCAATTGGTGTTGGTGGCGATGATGGGCGAATTTTGGTCAGTGTTTTCCGTGAACCTGGAAATAACCTTTGCGAGGCTAATGAGCAGGCAACCTCAGATGTGCCCTGGCTGGTGTGTGTGGTACCTGCAAGTGCAGCAGGGGTCTGCTCGTAGGGGCAAATTGAGGCAGAAAGTGCAGTGAGGGTAAAAAAAAATAAGAGTGATGGGGACTGGCTGTGGTTTCGGCACACTGCTTGGGGTAGCGCAGGTGAAGAACTCCCTGCTTGTGCTGCTACTACTTAAACTACCTTAAAGAGGATAATCTCAAGGGGTCTTGCTTTATCCAGTCCTTCTGAAAAGTCACAGCCCTGCAAAGTCTTTTGAAATGCCCATGCTTCGTTGCTCTGGAGCTCTCTGTAAGTGCAGCTGGGCTCAGAAATGCCATTTTCCACTTTTGCCTTTATAGATAAACATTCTGTGTGAATATTCTAGAGGGGTGGAATTAAAATGTTAAAGCTTGCCCCAGAGAAAGAGCAAACAGGCTGTGTCCAGTATCTGTTCCGAAAACTGTGACGTGCAGGAAAATTTGAATATCCTTGTTTAACAGAAGAAGTTTCCCTAGGTGTGTGTGTGGTGTGTTTTTTTTTTTTTTTTATTATTATTACACTGTGGCTGCAGATGTGTTTGAGCAGATTGAGCCCGTCAGCATGTAACTCACTCACATTATTTTGTCAAATCATTGTCAACATGGGAGTTTAGGGGCTATTTAATAACAAAGCTCTTGTTTTGATTTATAAATGTGAAAGTCTTATCATGATCTAAAAACCAGATGATAGGCCCTCCACATGTTAATGCTTGTTCGGGAGGAGTTACACAAGACTGTTGCCGGAACTTGTCTGCTGTGATAGATCCTTGGATTGTTATGCTAATCAAAGGGATGGAGGGGAGAAAAAGTACAATTAGGGTTGTACTACAGGATCTTCTTTGACACAATCCTTTTATTAGGAAGAAGAATGATTCTCTAGTGCCCCATGCAAATATATTTTATTAAAAAATCTAGAATGTGGGGGTTTCTTGTTGCTCTTTTTTTCTAAGTGTACCCCATGCAATCCATTTGAACTCATCCTAATAGTCAGTATGGGATTTAAAAACTGACTTGATGGTTTTCCTTCATTGCGAACACAAACCATTGACCCTGTGATTACCTGGAGAGGGAGAGCACATGTAGAATAATGAATTGCTTTATTCAGTTCCAGGTGATGCGAGGGTTGGTTTGTTTGAGTGGCGTGTGTGTATATGTTTGTTTTGAAAGCCCTTTTGATTTCTTTTGTTTTCATTTAAACATGCTGCTCATTTTCACCTTCTCCATCCCCAATACTCCTGTAGACCTGTGCAGTTCTGTATTTCCTTCAGCTTAGTAGAGAATTCAAATAAGAATAAAAATAGCCTGGATTTGCATTAGGGGAAACATCCATCTGGCTAGGGCCGGGCTCTGTGAATGCAGTAATGCAGCTGAGCCATGATGGGTGGAGGATGGAGAGGACAGAGAGGCACCTGCTGATGGTGGAGGCAGTCAGTTGCCATCAGAAGTGACCAAGGGCACCTTGGTCACCTCTTTTTCAACTTTGCTGCATTTCCTGGGTCCTCCGAGGATGTTTGAGTGGGAAGGGGAGGTACCAGAACACAAATAATCACTTGCTGATATGGTTTTTCTGTTGCGTGTCACCGCCCCCAGCCCTGACTTCAATAGTGCTCTTGGACACTTGATACGTAAGGAGCTACCCAAAGCTGGCTGGCCTCACACCTCTTCTGCTTGAGGAGAATTTTGGAGTTGTTGTTGGTTGTGTGGTTTTTTTCCTCCCTGTTCAGCACTTCAGCGTGGTGGAGTTCATCACAAGTCATTACTGACCTAACTCCTTAAACCTTTGTTTCACCCTGGATTTTTACCCATAAAGAGAGACCTATCTATAAATCGAATAAACAAGCTTGAGCTATCCAGGGTGAAAGGAGGAAGAGGCTCATTTCCCATTCAGTATCTCCCTTGCCATACTAGAAGGCTTAAGCGGATGTTGTTTTTGTGTGTGATGTTGATAAGACTTGGGTCCAGAACCGCACTATAGTGGTTAAAGGAACGTAAGCAAAACTACGTACCAGCCCTTAACTGCTCAATTCCTCTCTGCTGTTTGCATACAAAGGAGGAGGCCTGAAGCTTTCTGAGGTGGCTAGGTAATTGTTATACATAATATCGAAAACTGACGTCATTCAAAGCCAGACACCGCAATATACAACACAAGTTTTCTGCATTCTGAATCATCTGCTTGATCAAGCTGTTAATAGTAATGCTTTTATTTACCTAAACGACTCTGTCATCTATAGCCGGGTGAAGCTCTGTGTACTTCACTTGTGGGGTTTGAGGTCAAGGCCTTGAAAATGGATCTATTTTGATGCACAGCACTAAGATAGAACAGTGGTGTGGTAACACGTATGTTGGTCATTTGAAAACACATGTTAGAAGCAAACCATGAAGTTGGGAACCAAAATAAATCTCTAAGTATGTTATTCCTGAGAAATTTCTGCAGAAACATAGTTATTGCTCCTTACAATTATCATATACTGTATGTATGGGTGGCTTTAGACTAGGAGATAAATCTGCATGTACTTACCATCTAGTTCTTCGCTGCTGAAATAATTTAGGTACAGCTGGGTGAATTATTAAAACTTTTGACATACAAATTTTCTACTTGCATGGCAACCCTTTCTCTGATACTAACTCTTCTCTCTTTCCATTAAGATTGGCTGTGCAGAGACAACACCACCAGCCAGTCTGATCCCACCCAGGTCAGGTTTTGTGCAAGTTTTTAAAAGCCTTTATCAAAATAGTATACTATGGATGAATGAGTATCTGAAATAATTTTGTTTTGGCAGTGATCACTTAACTTCACCCCAAGAAGGCCTTCCATCCTCTTCGGAAAGCACTGCGCCACTAAAGGGTAAGCCTTTAATTTGGGGCACAGATGGGTGAATTTTTTTGCACTTGAAAGCCTTGGAAATAGGTATGTTCAAGTCAGTGCATTTACTGTGAACAGTAAGAGCTCTGTCTTCTGTTGCCTGACATTATAGGCTGCCTTGTTATGGAGGAAAAATCACCCAAGTGCCCACGTGAAAAAGAGGAAGATGTGGCGACTTCTGTAACAACGGAGAAAAACAATGATAAGGGTTCGGCTGGTCCTGTGTCAGGTACAGTAACTGCTGCAGCACACTGGCACTCACGCAGTGAGGAAACAGCTTGTTTCCAGCACAGCTTTGAAGTGAGGAAGCTGAGTAAGAAAAATAACTTGTGAACTTATGTTTTTGCAAATATTTTCACCTGCAAGTGCCCTCAGCCCTTCCTGAAACTAGGAGCAGGAATAAGGCTTTACCTGCTTACAGGTGGCCAGTTCAAGAAGTAAACATGAAGTGACTTAGTGAAATTTTGACACTTGCTCAGCTGGCAGAACATCGTGTGGGTATTAAATCCCAGGCGATTGTGGGAGGGGAGAGAATGTTTTCACGGTTTTTAAGAAGTTTGGTGACACACGGCTAGACTAAATGCTTGCTTCTCTTTCAAAACTGATGCTAGGTACACAAGATGCTGAAATGGGTCAAAAAGAGACATGAGGATAGAGGCCTTTGTGCATGGCTCTGTCTTTTGCTATGGTCATAAACATGCAGAAGAATTATTTTTACCAGATTCGGTGGTGTTCTTTTGCTTAAAAACTAAAAGCAAAACAAAACTGGAGTACCTGTACACAGCATATTTAAGCTATTAAAAAAAAATGATCTGAATAAGCAGCACAGGATGTGGTGGTTGTTTGCAACTGTTTTTAACCTTTACTAAAACATAAGACTTTGTCGTCACTTCTTGATCGGTTTTGTTTCTTTCTTTAGCACTATCTTCCAGACACCTAATTTAGTCACCTTGCTTAAATATATTTTCTTTCTACTAATTTGCCTCTGCAGTTAATTTTCGTATGTGGTCTAGGTGCCTTTGGCAAGGAGGAAACAGATATGCAAAGCAGATGAAGTCCAAACAGCTTTAAAATCTGAGATCCTACCGCCTGTTGTACGTCTCTGAATAGAAAGTGTTTCTAGCATTAGAATGGAGACATTAATGAGTCTCCGCTTCTGGTCTTTGCTCGTACCACACAATGACCTCCAAGGGTGCTTGGGAGACAGGTTAGATATTTGGCGCCCCTGCAAAAATCAGCAGGGACAAGAGCAAGAGCTAAGCAGAACTTGTTGTTAATGTGAAGGATGAAAAGAGAAAGCACTTTAATTCTGAAGCTCATTTTTCTGTTTCTTTGGTTTGCATCTTTGTGGGGGTGTGTGACTATATAAACAGCCAAAAAAAAAAAAGTACTAGTTCTGAAAAGGTATAAATAGCTACTAGAGTCATTGCTACACAAGAAACTAGTATGACTGACTTTCTTCAGTTTCTTAAATATTTTTCCTTTTTAAATCTTTTTAATAGCTGTCTTTCTGGAGGTTATTTTTGTCAGCTTTAAAGTATTTCTAAATTGCAGCGTTTGAAAGTTTGCATGGCATTTGAACTGGCATCATCAGTTCCTGAACTTAGCAGTTCATTACCACTTATCTTCTGGCGAAGAGAGTTCTTTTGTTGGCTCTAGCACACCCTGGCAGTTTAGTTCTTGGGTGCAAAGAACAGTCTAAGTGTCAGACTATGTTTGTGGTATTTCAGGTATCCATAAGCTTCAACTGTGTGCGTTTCCACAACCTGGTTATGATCAGGCTCCTCTGTAACAGCAGCTGAAGTAGCATCTATTCCTTCATCTTGTATTCTGTAACATGAAAGAAGATGATTATTCATGCTCATGCTGTTTCACCTGTTTATGCTTGTTTGGTTTTGCTTTGGGTGGTTTTGTTGTTGGTTTTGGTTTTGTTTGTATATAACATATTCCTATGCTTATAGAATTCCAAATAAAAAATAATTATAAACTGTCTCCTTAAATAGTGAACAAACAACCCCATGTTGGTAGTAAAATGATGAAATTCATTTATTGAAGGGAATATTACTGTAACTCTTGCAGCTTTAACTAGAGCAACTACAACCATGAGTAATAGTCTTGCTTGTTGACATGTAAGACTTACTGGGATTTTTTTTTCAAGCCAAATGTAATCATCACACCGCTTCTTCTTTTACATCTTTGTAGTGTTGTTTGCTGCTGCCTCTCCTTCTTGGTGCCCTTTTCTGGTATTTGCTGCAGTTTTTTAGCCCTGTTGGTCCATGGCTAATACACTGGGTGTTGGAGGCTTGCTCTGTTTTTATGCTTACATTTGGTTTCTGGAATGTTTCTCCCCAGAGGCAGATCCCGCTGAGAAGAAAGTCTGCCCCATGATGGAAGAACACAAAACCGCATTTCAAAATGTTTTAAAACAAGACCCGGTAAGTGTCTTAGTGACAGGGGAAACAGAACTGGTTTGGCTGAGCAGTGACAAAGAAAAACTGCAGGAGGGAGGGGACAGGCCCTTCCAGTGGTGGTGTGGCTGCTCCCTTGCTATAACTACTCTCTGATATGCCTTTAGCAGGTGGACCAGGAGAAGAAAAATAATAAAGAGCAGAGTGAGGAAGCACCAGCTGTTGTTCCCAGTAGGAAAGGTAAGATGTTTTTGCTGAACACATTCATGCAGCTCGCTGGAGTGCGTGCCTTGGTCACCTGTGTAAGAGCTGTGTAAAGAGGTGCAGAGCTGCCTGCCCCACATCAAATTCTATGAGGGTTTTTTGTTTTTAAGGAATAGTAGCTCCATTTACAAGATCAAAACGGATTAGCAGTGGAGGGCAGAAAGATGTTACCGTGCAAAACCTGCTTCTCTGCTTTCTATAGATACTGAACTAACCAGCTCCATCTTCCTCTAGATAGGAGGGAAAATTTCTTAGGAGTTGCAAAGGAGCTGGTATATTTGAAACAAGTTCTGGCATGCCTGCCCACTCCAAAGATCTGTGAAGCAGCATCCGTTATGCTCGGGGGTTTGGGTGGCGTGATATAGATAAGCAGGGTGATGTTTCTACTGAACTGTGCTGAGCCATCTCTGCTCTTCTAATCACCTCACCTTTTGCCTTTGGAGTTCACTAAAGTTAATGATAGGTAGCAAATCACATAACATCCTGAACCTACAGGCTAGGGACTTAAACCAAAAGCTATAACTAACCATTCTTATACTAAATAAATGCCAGTTGAAGCCAACTAAACAACTAAATTTTGGGACTTTGTACAAGTGACAGTGGTGTGTTATCTCACCGGCACTAATTGTAATGTACTCTGAGGTACACAAATCATTCTTATTGGCAAGAGCTTAACAATGGAAAGCTTTAATTGTGGCTTCTGTTGGAGCTTCAAAGACTTCCACAAACCGTTTTTGGGAGGCTGTTTTTCAATTTTGTCTGAGAACATTTTTCTCACTTCACAGGGAGTTCACCCACTGCAGGTGGCATTAAAGGAGATAAATCAAAGCAAAATGAGCCGTAAGTGTGTTGACTTTCAGTGGTCACCTGCAGGTATGAATTTAAAGCTGCAGTCTGTTACATGATTGCTTCTTCTTATCCTACAGTGACTCTCCGAATGAGAAAGAAGTGGAGGTAAGCATTGACTGCTTGTTTTATCCTGAAGTATCACAGCCAACAGAAAGATCTTGTAGATAAGCCCCGATTGATATCTAGTCCTATATGAAAGAATGATGCTGGGTAGCTTAAACTGTGGGTATATTTCTCTAAGTTGGCTTCTGAAATCTGTCTTTCCTACCCCAGTGGAAATTTTTGAATGGATGGGATGGGGAAAGGTGGCGGTCTGTAAAACCGAACAGAAGATTTATCCTTACTAAAACATTTGTTTGCAAGCATGAAAGAGCATAGCTGTGACCTCCTCCCAGGCAGAATGTGCTGCTTTAAGACAGTCTTGTCAAAAGGCACAGATGGCACACTGTGTGCTTCCAAGATAACACCTATTCTGGTTACAGATTATTTTCCTCATCGCTACAGATGGGAAAATTGGCTTTGAGGAAGTGGGCTGTGTTTGCTTTCTCTTCTTTATCTCTCCTGTAACTGTGTTCATGGAGTATAGTCCCAAATGTCATGTTAGCATCCAAATCTTTAAAAACTTCTGCCTCACGTGGATTATTCTGAAATCTTTTCCTCTTTCGCAACAGGCTGAATTTCTGAGGTTATCTTTAGGTTTTAAATGTGACTTATTTACCTTGGACAAGAGAGTGAGGCTTGAAGAAAGGTCTCGAGACTTGGCTGAAGAAAATTTGAAAAAGGAGATCACAAATGCTCTAAAGATGTTAGAGGTTAGTGTTGGCCAAAGCTGGTAGGGTGGATGGGATGAACTGTCATGAAAGTGTCTCTCAATATGGAACTTTCTTAGGTATTTGTGTGTGAGAGAGAGGTATTGTAACTAAATCCAAACAAAACTCTTACTCAAGGGATTTAGTATTTGAGGAATAGCCTTCATCGGGGTGTGTTGTGCGTTCAGACAGTGGGTAGCTTTTCTGTTGCACAGCTGTGGGGCGAGAAGCCTTGTCTCCAGCTGACTTGATGCTCAGTAAGCTGCAGTCTCTGCCCACTGGAGGTCTGCACCAAGTTATGCAGATCTAGGATGTTGGATGCTCATCTTGTGACTGCATGGGCCTGGATACAAACCCCTCAAGGTCATCAGATGGGTTCACTCTTCTTTCTCCACTAACAGCTCACATTGTTTTTCTTACCAATATGCATCTTAGGCTTTAGTTCCTTTGTGTGAAGAAGATAACCAAGCGCAGGAGATCATTAAGAAGCTGCAGAAAAGCTTGCAGTTCCTTAGCCAGTACGCAGCCCGAGTCGCCAGCAGAGCAGAGATGCTGGGAGCTATTAATCAGGTAACGGTTTCCATCTAAATGTGTTTCGTACAAAGTTAAAAGCTTCTAAATGTAAAGGGGGCGTCCATGTCTCTTTGCTAGGCTTCTGATTCCAAAGTAGATTTGGGAATCTTGTGTATGTAAGGCAGACTGACCAGTACAGCCTAGTCCTGGCTTTCTCTTCTCTGTTTGTGGTGTTATAAGAGATCCCAGGCACTGTGAGAGTAGCTACATTGCACTAACATTGCACAAAAACACAGAACATATTTAAAAAAAAAAGGGGGGGAGGGGCAAAATTAAAAAAAAATGCATCAGAGGGATGTTTACAGTACAGACCACAAGGATGCAATGTGGTAACAAAAGTCTTGATGCTTTAATGGTAATTCTATGTCTTATGGAAAGTGCTGCTAATAAGCTAAATCTATGGAAATATACAAATACCTGCTTAAATGTGTAAACAATGTGTATAATGCTAAAGATCTTCATGAAAATATGGCCTGGCAATACTAGCAAATGCCTGAAGGCAGCTGAGACTGTAGACCAGAGGAGATAAGGAGGACTCAGAAAATGAAGACTGTTTTAAGATAAGCATAATCACTGGAGAAATGAGACCTGTGTACCTTGGGCATGTGTTGGGAGATGGATTGCACTGAAACTCCGAAAGGGTGGAAAAAAATGAGAGGATGTTCTATCACAGTTACACAAGATGAGAGCAGCTGGTTAAGATGAAAAAAAGTCTTAAACTCTAAACATGATGTAGTTCCTCAAAGAGCTGCCTCTTTTTTTCTTCTGCTGTTGCACTTGCCCTGTTAGGAGAGTCGTGTCAGCAAGGCTGTGGAAGTAATGATTCAGCACGTGGAAAACCTGAAGCGCATGTATGCAAAAGAACATGCAGAACTTGAGGAGCTGAAACAGGTCCTGCTCCAGAATGAGAGATCCTTCAGTTCTCTTGGAGATCGAGGTAAAACTGCTTTGTCTTTCCTCTTTTTAGCACCTGCTAGATAAACTCATATCTAATTGAAGCTTAACATATTAGGTGGAGGGTTATGACTGTCCTATCTCCTTACCTAAAAAAGAGGGGAAAATACCAATTTACTAACAATATTAGAAACAACTCTCTGAAACTAAATTTGTATGTAAATTGTGATGAATCAACAGAGGCTTCCTGCTCTTTTCCAAATATGAATAATAGACTCCTGAAGCGCAGGTGCTCCGAATTTCCCCCTCTAAGCAGATGGTACAGAGGTCAAGTTTTCAGATGATGCTGTGCAATTGTGGCTTTGTCAGAGAAGGATTAAATTCTGCCGAAAAATAGTGTATTTTAAAAACAGAAAGGGCAGTCTTGCACACTAGTAAAACCCTCACAGGACCCTTCTGATTCACAGGCCATACCTTCCTGGCTGTAAAAGATTTTCCTGTAAGAGGACACTGCCTCGATAATAGAAGAGCATACTTAGTGATAGCAACAGAAATTGATGCTTGTAGAGGGTGTATAATGCATGAATATTATAAATTTATCTAATGAAATGGAAAGCTTTTTCCTGAAATCTCTTCTGCTGAGAATACGCTGATACTCTCTTTGCTTGAACAGATAGTGCAAAAAGTCAGACCTTTAGTTGCAAATGAAGCTCACTGCATTCCTGTAAGCATTTCTGATGTTTGATCTCTTCACAGATGAATCTACAAATAAAAAGCTACCAAATTCTTTTAACTTCAAGGTAATGGCCTTCACAGCTTAACATGAAATTTCAAGTGTGTGTGTCTGTTCTCTTTGCCTTGTCATGCACTTATGATCTGCTACATGCTTGGCTTGACTTGGTAGTTTTCTGTCTCAAAGATGGGCTGCTGTCATCAAACACAAGGATATGTTTTTCCAGTCATCCCCACCAACCTGAGGAAACTGCATGTGGTTTTACTTAAAAGATGAAGTGTTCACAGAAGCTGAAGTATCTGTGCTGTCATGCAGTGGTTAAGAAATATTGTTCATGTATGGTTCTGTTACTGAGGCTACAGAAGAAGGGTTTAGCACAGAGATGAAAAAAAAATAGATGGGAACAATTCAAACTGACTGTAGGAATTCCTGTGAACTCCACTAGAATTTAGGTGTCTTCAATTTTCTTTTTTTTTTTTTTTCTGGAAGCTGTGTAGCCAGCCTCACTTTAGATGCTGGGGTTGGGGGGAAAGCAGTTAATGTGGAAAGCTGTTGCTTTTAAGAACATGGTTTGGGCTGTGCTTATGGCTTGACTCTTCTTTGTGTGTCACTTCAGGTGAAGTATCACTTTTTCCTTATACAGTTTGTATAAAAACAGATGGTATTTTATGCGATCAGTGAGTAGTTCAGTCATTCCTTGGTAGAATCAGTGATCCCTTTTATTTGCATAGCCATCATCATCTCTTCGAAGAGTTAGCATTGCAGCGCTGCCCAGGAGCACTGGAAATGCAGGCACTGGGTTGCCACTGGTAAGTAGGGGTTCCCAGGTGGTGAGGTGCTTCACCTTCTCAAAACTGGCCTGGGATGAAGTGTGGAAAATGCCGGTGCAGTAAGTGTGTCAAACTTTTTCTCTAGGCCCAGCTCCATGAATCTGATGGTGATGAACGGGGTGATAAATTCAACAGGAGATCAAGCAGTTGGTAAAGTTACTTGGGCTTGTCTTTGAATTGGGTCAAATATTTTGAAGCTCTAACTGTGCCTGTATTAAGCAGGTTGTGTGTGGACCATCTTGAGGCCTAAAAATGTTTAGGCAAAACCTTTCATATTAGTTTTATATGCTCCAATAGGTAAATGAGCCTTTGTGACTATTACTCCTCTTTTTTCTTTTCTAATTAATAGATTGAATCTTTTTAAAGAATTACCTCAGTTTTCTTGCTTTAGAGCTAAAAGATGAAATTTAGGCAGCTGGCATTGATGGATCTGGTTTTCGTGTGTGGTTTTTTGGTTGTTTGTTAATAATCCTAATTTCAAGCAGCTGATTTTGAAACTTATTTGTCTGAGGCCTACCCAAATGAGTACCCTGCTGCTGAATTTCTAATTTCCTGATATAAATCTGATAGGGAAATTAAGGCAAATGTCTTTAAAATATGACAGGGGGCGACTGGGAGCAAAGCAAAATGAGAAGCGTCCTTCACTACAGCGGTTTGTTAGCACGTATGCCTGGGCAGACTATGAAGATAAACATGTTGAAGCAAAGTAAGTTCAACAGCAATCTCTTCTGAGGTGTGTGTGCAGGGTTGGCTGCTTTGTTTTTAATGAATTTTTAACTGTGCACCACCTGATTAGGGCTATTAAGTCAAGCTGTTGTGAGCTCTGTCAAATTGATGGAAAAGCTTTGGAACTCTTGATGCTTGCTTACAGAAATGAGCAGTCGGAATCACCTGCTGAAGTACAAGAAGAACCATCAAGGAAGGAAAGTATCTCTGAAAAAGGAAAATATTCCTCAAAATGGAACCTAAAGTCAGCGTAAGTTTTCTCACACTCTTGCGGGGTAAAGCAATGTTTAGGGGGGGATGAACACAGGAAGAGAAAGCGAAGCTGTAGCTTTGGTTTAGTAGTTAATGCTGACTTCTCGCACAAAGCAACTGGGAATGGGTAATCTTGGGTGCTGGAGACTCATCCCACCAGGAATTCATTACTAACCCTAAAAAAGTTATGTAAAGAGGAGCCTTATACTACGATCCCATGTCTACTGGTTAATCTGTGACAGCTCTTATAGCTGGGCTACTAGGTCATGCTAACCTGTGCTCCTGTAAACATGATCAAGGATTTGAGGCCTGTGCAAAACTTACCAGCAGCTTTGGCACAAGCTGAGATGTGCAGCTGTCAAGAGCAACTCCAGAGTATTTGAGCTAATTTCTCTGGATAACTCAAACCGAAGAAGAGCGAGTGCTGTCATTTCCAAACACATATCCCTTGGAAAGCCCCTGCCTTGCAGGAAAGCTCTGCTGTGCCTCTGTAGAGAAACTGCTTATTCCAAATGGGTGTCCTACACTAAGCCTCCACTGTGAGCACTCCCCATCAAGAGGGAGACAAGACAGTTATGCTAGTGTGTAAACCTGAGAAGACAGCAAGGAAAAAAATGTTTCTTTCTATTGTTTGATAAAGGATGGAGGTACCCAATGACATGAGAGGTCTAGGATTTGGATAGTGAGTGACGGTAAGACTTTTCCCTAACCTCAAGGAAGGCGGCAAAGCCCTAGAAAACAAGAAAACATAAGGTCAGCACTTCTCAGTGCTTGCAGAAACAAGGTGGGCTCATGGGTCAGGTCAGTCACCTAAACAGCTTGTATGAGAACTTGTTTACTGAAGCCTGCATTTTAAACCCAGAACATAACTTACCACTCTACAGAGCTCCCAGTGCAGCAACAACCTTGTCACTTTCGATAGCTGAGGATTTAAGTTTGTGGGGTCTAGTTTGCTTTAAGGGTTTTGGGGGTTGGGGAGTTGGGGTGAGAGCAGGGCTTCCAAATTTTGAAGAAAAACTGATCTATAACTCCTCTGCGCAGGTGCAATTTGATGTCATCGTGGGCATCCCATTTCAAGGCTTCCTTTTCCAATGCTAACAAAACTCTCTGGGTTTCTGTTTCCATCCTGGTCCTGCTTGCTGCTCTGACAAGCTTCCTCACTGGGCTGTCTCTTCAGAGACCAGCAGAGGCCGCACCTGTAGGAACTGGGGACTCCTGGACTTCACTACAGCAGCTGTTGTGGCCATATACAGGACTTCAACACAATGGGCCACCCCCAGTATAACAAAGGTTCTGACTCCTGTAGTTGTACTTCTGAGTTCTGGATGGCAGTATGAGAAGCTGAGATAGCATATTTAAGGTTACATGTTTGGGTTCGTTTTGTTGGGTTGTGGGTGTGTTTTGGGGACATGATTTTTTTTTTTTTAAGCATGACCTGAAATTTAAAAATATTTTGTGTGGTGGTTTGTTTTTGTTTGTTTTTTCCCCATTCTGAGAAAAGTAATCTTTAAGTATCTAAAAGAGTCCCAGTTCCATTCAGGTTTACAGGAAAAGAGTAATTTTGAATATAGCTAATAATAAATGTAACTTAAATGGTTTAGTCATGAGAGAATAAAGAACTTACTTTAACAAAAATCAAATGTTTCCATTTTAGTCACTGAAGCTGTTCCAATTCAAGACTTGAAATGTAACTTTATTGAATGCTTTTGATAATAAAGTTTTAAAGGAAAGCATGCAGTGTTTAAGAGTATGTTAAAACTCTTGTAGCGAGTAGTAGCTGATACACAACATCAATAAACAAGAAGTTAGCTGTTTCCACTTTATCAATTGCTTCTTGGCTGGCAAAGTCCTTAAGCATATGGAGGAGTGTGGAATGAAATTCAGAATCTTCTTCTAGCTCTTCTGAAAAAGCTTCACTACTTTCAGTGATCTTGAGCTTTTGTGCTTTTTGACCATTAAACAGGTAAAGAGACCAGTCTTTGTCGCTGACAGAGTCTGCTTTAAGGTGCTCACTTACCTATTGCAGAAAAAATGGTGCTGTAAGGTGAAGCTCATGACACTGACAGAGGATACATTCTAGTATGAAATTCTGAATTCTATGATACTCATGAATGTAATACAGAAACAAAAGTAAGGTCCTGCTTTGAACTCCCAACACAGCATTGGCTATCTGTGCCTAAGAGACTGTGTACCAGGTGCTGCACCAATATTAAAATCTTCCTTCTCATCTGCCTCTGTAAAATGCAAGGTTTGACCACTCCAACTTTCTTGCTGCTCCTGATTCACATGGAGAGAGTAGCTAAGTGTAACAGGCATAATTTGTCCTGGGATTAAGTATTAGACTAAATATTTGTATATCATGTGCAATTAACTCAAAAGGGTGGGGGAGCATCTCAAGATTTAAACATGTTCTGTATCTACAACTCCAGCTTGGGAGTATTTTTTTTCTACTTGGGAGAAGCTTTAGCCACATGTGTTGTGGTTCACAGACAGAAACAAATCAAGGATGAAGTTTCTTGTTTCCTCCTTCATAGTAGGGAACAAATGAAATGCCATATGGCCAAGAAGAAATTCCCAGATATTAATTATGAAACTTGCAGAAAATTGCTATTCAGAGGACCCCTACAGCAGCATTTCTCTAAGTAGGATACTTAGAGCTGGATGCCCGCTTTCTCTATCACCCCAGCTTTGGCTAAAGGCTCAACAGCTGACCTGTCAGTTACCCATCCTTGCATATTAGCAAGTATGTGTCCCATTACAGACCTCACAAATGCACGAGCAGAGAAGCTGGCTCTGAACTCTTACTGACACACACTGCACAATAAGTAGTCAACCCTAAATCCTAAAACTGCTGCACTAGAAGCATAGGCAGGGGTTGAAGACAATGTTTGAGATGACCACAACTTATAGAAGTTAATTGTTTCTGCGTCTTTAACTGTGCCAGAGTTCTGTGCAGTTTAGTCTAAATCCACAAACCTTGAACACAACTTGCTCTTGACCTGCTTCTAGATTCCACCTGCTCCAGGCAAAAGCAAAAGCAGATGCAACCAGTGCCATCTGTTGATAGGCCCTAACTTCTGCTAGGGGAGCCTGTAATGCAAAAGTGCATGTTAAAAAAAAATAAATAGATATATATAAAATTCAGTCTAATTCCTTGTGATACACAAATGTAAGACAAAGTTTGCTTTAACCAACATCCTCTGGTTAAGTTGGCAGCACACTTGTATACATGTCACCTGATTCTGCACAATAGGTCTTCATACAAGAAAATGATACTCAAGTGAAAAATAAGTGGAGGAAAAAAAAACAAACAAAGCCCACACACACAACAGGAAAAACATCCACTCACCTTCTGGCTCACAGAGACATACTTGTGAGAATACTCTCCTGGGAAAATATTCACACCAGCTTTTTTCAAAACTGCTCTTAGGTCAACTGGACTTATCCATTTTCCTGTGATGTGGGAAAGCACATTCTTCTTTTCCACCACTACTGAAGACAACATACACTGATTACCCTGTTGTACAAACCAGTGACAACAACTTACTAGTCACGAAAGCTATTTTCTGCTTTAGGCATCAAATATTAATAGCTTTTCTCCTCTGGATATTGCATAATTATCCACAATGCTGGGCTGAAAACTTTCATTCACATATCCTGAAGCAAGACACTTTTCTGTAGGCTTTCAGAAATTACACTGCTCTACTGGCACATGCTTATGCTCATACCAACTCTTCTAAAATCATGTCTGTTACTGATTTATCCAGCAATGAGCATGCCGATATTCATGCGTAATTTGAACCTTTAGAAGGAACAAGTGGCAATAGTCGTAGGCTGCTTGAAATGTTTTTATTTCTCTTGGTATGGCTGGGGGGATAGAGGAACAATTTGTGAGTCTCTAGCTAGTGCAAGTCTTAAATTCAGCAAGGTAGTGTCAATATCAAAGCACGCACTGGAACTTTGCAGAACAATCATACGGATGCTTGCTTCTGACCAGATCACAGAAAATAACTCTAATTAAATCACCAGTACTGTTCCCTACAATGCTTGGAAAGGAAGAGATCCTCCCTCATTTTTCACTGGTGCAGAGTGAGACTCAAATTGCTCTTCTGGAAGCACCACAAGCTCTTCATAAAGGATACTGTAAAATTCTCTACACATAATTATTTTTTACATCTGCAAATGTTTCAAAAACCAAAAAATACTTACAGTACCTTAATGTGTATCTGAATTGTTGCAAAGACTGCAGCAACTACAAGTATGGCTTCATCCACACCAGTAGGTCGCAATTCCCATGCCTGATAGGGCATGTTGAGATGAGCATCCTGCAGAAGTGCTACTGTATAAAAGGCACTCATCGCAAAGCTGACGCTCCGTTCTTGGGTTTCATACGTTATATTGCTGATGCCATCAGTTCTCCACTGTTGGCCTTTACAAAAGGGATGCAAAAATACTACGATGTATATGTAAAGCTTCTGCTTGTGATATGTGCTGGGGAAGAATTAGTTAGTAAAGACATCCTAGGTTAACCAATAT
Source organism: Pampusana beccarii (assembly GCA_013399365.1). NCBI lineage: Eukaryota > Metazoa > Chordata > Aves > Columbiformes > Columbidae > Pampusana > Pampusana beccarii. The sequence goes on from VWYH01009961.1 coordinate 112,218, forward strand.
TCACAGTTAAGATAAATATTAGGCACAAAATAAAGATAATTCATTAAAAGCAAAAAATTTTCCTTATTTTAATTGTCTTTAAGTACAAGATTGGGCTAATTTTGACAGAAAAGCTTCTCAATCTCAAAAGAAATATAAATACTAATGTAACTCATGTCTTACTTGCTACATAGCAGTCCAAAAGCTCATTTTCAAGAATAACGTCAAATATCAAACTATTTTAATAGGTTCTAAGCTCTTTGATGAAAGTAAGGTCAGAGGTATGTTGTAGTTATCTAATTATAATATCACATTTGATTTCTAATGTTTAATTTTCATATTTTAACTTAATACTAATACATGTAGGTAGGAACTAATTTGGTTCAAAGTGGACTTCACATGGCTTTACCCTAGCAAAATTTGATTTGTGTGATATAGGTGTACCCATTCAATGGCGTGTATTGTTTTTCCATTCATGACAAAAAGCTACAGTAAAAAGCCTAAACAAGCAGTCTACTATTAGATATGATGCAGAAGCAAAATATGAAAAAAAAAAAAAAGCCAAATCCTAAATCATTTAACACTGAAGTTCCCAAATTATTTCTGGGCTCTAAATTGTGTCTTATCTTTACAGCTGGATTCTGGAAACAGTCAAACTTAGGTATAAATTTCATTATTCAAACTTAAAATAAATTTATGTCCTAAGTTCGTACCTGCAGGATCCCACCGGGCTATCACAGGATCTTCGAAATACATCACACTGTCAGGAAGCCTAAGGGTTATCTTTATCAATGGCTGTGCAGCATCTTCAGCCTCTTCTGGGGGATACGGGTAAGCCTCCAAACCAACATCAAGCAACTTTGGCAAGATGGGACAAAAACAGATAACATTTTATTAGAAAATGTAGTAGCCTACTCTTTTGTTGTTGTTTTCAAGTCCACCTAATCACCTGCAGAGTTTGCTAACACTCTGTTTAAAATGTATTAGTGTTAATGGTTTGCTACTACTGCACATTTCCAGCTACAGCCTTGAAGACAGCAGAAGGGTGGCTACCAACAGGCCTCTGAACCTTGCACGTGCTGTGGATGGCACCCTGAAGGCAGCGCCACACAGCAGGCAGAGGCGTTTTTTAATAGATCCACTGCCTCCAAAACAACCAAGAGCACCTGAGAGGCAAAAGCACTTTGTCCACACAGTGTCAAAGGGAGCGAAAGAGGTCACACACAACTGGTAACGCAGGTCTGTGTTTTTGCCTGGGAATGGAGATCCCATGCCTCTTCATCTGCCCACAGTCCCACTTCCTTCGTATGGGAATTCCACTTATTAAAGGTTTTCAGCTTCACAGCAAAAACTGTGATGTAGGTTAGTGCTGCAGCAGACTCCACTAGTGGGAAAACTAGAACACGTTAGCTATAGTCCTCAAATACCTTGCAGAGCCTGAAACCGAATTGGCAGTAATTCTGCTACCATCCTTCTTTAAGTGTTCCTTTCACATGTGAAAAACTAAGAACGTCTCTCTTTGCTTCTCCTTTGGCCAAGAGCATTTTCCAGCACAACAATCTGTGCCAGCCACGCTGAGGAGCACTGACCGAGCACACACCTCTCTACCTGCAGGCTGATCTCTTCCCTCCAGCTGCTCCAAAAATCAGCCAAGCATAACTGAAGAATGATTAGAAAACTTCATTTTCTGGTTTGCTGCTCGAGAAATCATGTCCATGGCTTCTGTACAGTGGTGTCACGCATCTCAGAAACAGCTTTTTAAGGATGAGAGAGAGGAGGACTGCATGGGGTGGAAGTTCTTGCCTCACTTACCTCCACCATGCTCCAGTCATTGATTTGTTTGACCTGAGGTGGAAGCCGCAGCACGTCAATGTGGTACACACCACCCACCGGTACAAACTGTTGCAAATCAACAATGTTTTCATCAGTTATCATCTCTTCTTTTCCATTCACCTCTTCCTTTTCATTTGTCTCTTCTTGTTCATTTGTCTCTTCCTGTAGCAGTGGATCCTGAACTAAAAAAATAAGCAAACAACCTGAGTTAACTTGGTGCTTAAATTAAGACACTGAGATTTCCTACTCCCATCATTTTTCAGTTTCGCACAAAAAGTCCACGTGTTTGAAGTCCTTCACACTCTGCAGCATTTCAGCACCATCTACTGGTGTTCTCCAAAACTTTTAACAATTAATTGAAATGGGAAAGACAACTGCCCAACAAAAAGCACTTCTTGTTTTGGCACTGAGCTTTTTAACAATCTCTGCTCTCACTTTGTAGTCCATTCGAAATGCTTTATATAGGAAAAAGGTTTTACTGACAATATAAGTCGCTTCATCAATCACAGAAAAAATTCACAAGTACACAATACAGTAGATTCTGGACAGATTTAGCAAGATTGTATTGGTATGAAAAGAAATGAGGCAAATAAAAAGATATGAGATACTACAGGTCGTCTGCTGAAGGTGAAAGAGAGATGATATGAAGAGCAAGAGGGATTTAACATGAAACAAAATTTTCAGATAACGAAGATAATTCCTATTTTTCCACACATAGTTACATATATATTGCATATATTTAAGTTTTAATTAATTGGAAAATGTTATTAGAAAGCATCAATACCACAGACAAAAATGCCCAGAAATATTTTCTTAAAAAAAACACCCCAAAAACCCACAAGCCCACATAAAACATCGCACTGGATATCACAGAAGGAGAACAGAAGTTACCACTGGTAAGGATCAAGAAGAAGTGTTCAATACTGTAAAAACAGCCACAACATTATGATATTTGCTTTTAGAGAGCGAGATAATCTCAAAAAATGACAAATATCTGTATAAACTGTCTTCAAGTTTTTTAAAAAACAAGTGGAAACAGTGTTAATTTTATAATGTCAGATTTAGTTGCATTGTGCAGAAGTTTTATTCTTCTGTATTCACACAACAACATAATGTCCTTTTGCAGTTATTCCAATCAATACATTTACAGGAAGTAAAAAACTATTTTACTACCAGCCACAGTGGTAGGTTGCACTTTAACTTGCTTTTTAAATATAACACAAAAATACTTAAGTATCTTCTGAGCAAAACTTCATTCTCCCAAGCTAAATTGACTTCTTAACACTGGTACAATGAAGTTAAATTTAGAGAACTGCAGTAGTTCTCGCTCCTTTCCCTGATGTTGTATTTCTGACTTTTTCCTCCCATTCACCTGGCTGCCTGTTTTCACTGCATTTGTGGTAACTGAGTGTCCTTTCAAATTCTGCTCTGAAGAGCGGTTGAATGGTTTCGCAAATCGTTAGCATGTCAGCAAAAGCATAGTTCCATAAGCCTTCTCTCCTTATTAAAGCAGATAAGCTTGAAGACACTCAGGTATAATTAGTACACTTCTGTGCACATACATTTTACCTAATACTACAGCAGGGATTTTCAAAGTCTTACTGAAATAAAATAGCAAATTCCTTCAAATGAAGCCCAAGTTCTTTATATTCTATTGAAAATCACTTTCTCTGGGCAGTCTTCAGGGTCTAGTCTGACAGCTGTTTGCTTGGATTGTGCTCAGCAGACAGTGTTGTGGGGTGGAGTTTTTGGGGGTTTGTGGGTTGGGCTTTTTGTCTGGTTTTTTGTTCATTTTTTTGTTTGTTTTTACAACAAGGAAAAGGCTGTCCAGTTCAGCTAAACTATGTTGAATAGGGTGCAGTTGTTCTATTTAAGACAGTACTACAAGAAAACTCACTCATTAAACTAAAGGACACCAAAACAAAGAAGAAATTTGTAACTTGCGTGGGACAGATGAACAGTTTTAGTTCCTAGAATTAAGCCCTCTCTTAGCAAAGTGTATCTGCATGTATGTCATTTAAAACACACATTTAAGCAATACTCGGCAATACTTACACAACCCGAGTGCCTACCATTATATGCATTTGAATAATTTTTTCCTGAGGAAGTCAAGTCTCACCAGACAGCCTGGCAGAATCGTAAAGATTGTGTGTCTCACCCATAAACATACATAAACATATGCATAAAAATACACAAGTGTACATAAACATAATAAACACATACATTAATACAAACATAAATAATAAATAAATTGAAATAAGTGTGGGGACAAAATCTATTTTCCTATCTGCCCTTTTTTTACTACCTGCATTTAACAATCATTAACAGAAATGTCAACAAAACTCAAGTGTTATCAAAACATTAATATTTTTATAAACTTCGTTCAATTGACAGAGATCTATATCACAATGTTTCCATATTTAAAATAAAATATTTAGAATTAGTACTTTTGTAACGCTGCACATAAAAACTAACCAAATACCTTGTGATGGTATGTCCAAGGCTTCTGATTTCCTCCTAATTTCCTCCTCTGTTGTCTCATTTATACCAGCTGGGCTATGGCTGTTCTCTTTGAATGAGACAGCAGACTATATAAAAACCAAAAGACATTTTTTAATTAGTCAGAGACAGACACAATAAAGAAGAGGGTAGCACCTCCTTGAAGGAGGTCCAAGGAGAAGGAGTACAGTCCCGTTCCTCCAGCAACATCTGCACCAATCTTGCTGCAGGGTCAAGGTTTTTGGAAAAATCATTTCTACCTAGCTAGCAAAAACAGTTTTGGTTAAAGACACATAGAGATAAACATAAAATAATTACTTCTTTTCCACAGCAAATTCCACCTCAAGCTCTGCAAATACCATACAAGCACTTAACCTTCTCAGCAGTGTGTGCACTCAAAAATTACGTTTAGGCTGAATTTACAGCTAGAAGTGTGACACAAAGAAAATTTAAGCCAACACTGAATCCAAAGCCGTACTGAAACTCTGCCAGAACCCCCACTTGCAGCGATAGCCTGTGCCTTGCCCATGATATTTCTTCCCTTTCTCATCATTTTCTCTATTTCCAAAACATTACCCTTGATTTCCAGCCAAATTTCCAACCCAGATACTAATTCTTCCCTGTCCCAGCAGACTGCACAGCACAGACAAACCGCAGCTTGGTGTACGAGTCATCCATGTGGAGACATCTCCTGTGCCCTGTGCTGTGCCTGCCAGTGCACGGGAAGAACATTCATCTCCCGAAACAGGACAGAAGGTGAAGGAAACAAAATGTTTATGCACATAAATGTGGGAGAACTCAAGGCAGAGCCAGACAGGAGGAGAGAATGCAGCAGCTGAAAGATGTGGACTCTTCAGAGGGAACAGGAAAATTCACAAAACTGGATAAGGAGAGTAAGACCTAGGAAAGAAAAAGAGAAGGAATGAAGTGAGGAGCTTGGGGAAAGTCTGAAAAATGAAGGTGAAAACTGCCAAATGACAAGATTTATCATACACAAAAGGAAAAAGGAACAACAAAAAAGAGGGGGTGGATTTCAGGCACTAATTCACTACAAAGGTGTCAGGGACTGAAAAGGAAAAAGGCAAAGATCATTGCTTCAAATGTATTAAGAAGGCATAAAAAGATGATGTTTTACAGTTATTTGTGCAGAAATTTCAGATAGAGAACCCGAGCCCTTTATCTGCAGGTCGCAGATGTTGCCAAACTCTGAATCTGATTCTGCACACTGCTCATCTTCCTCATATTGGATTCCTGCAGTGATTCTACGGGGCTGCCAATTTCTCAGAAGCAGGATCCATTCATCCGGACATCTGTCACAGATTTATGGGAATATCTTACAACACCATCTGACATTCGTCATGGCTTCTTCCTCCTCTTAAACTGTCAATCAAATGCCAACTCATGCATGCCAGCTGCGCGGCAACTATCACACCCTGGCCAAACTTCCCTTTCTACCTTCTGCACCACAATCTGTGGTCATCCATCTTTCCGTTCCCTTGAGAAGATCTATGACACGCTATCAACACAAGTTGCCTTCTTCTATAAAACGTTTAAGAACTTGGCTCTCTCAGGACACATTTAGAAGCTGCTACACTGCGACTGGGCCCTGAGTAACAACAGCAATGTGGAACATCCTGCAGTGAGGTTTCTTACCTACCTTTCTCCTATCAGAACACGTTTCTCCTTCAGCAGGCATGTTGGGCTCTTCTCTGGCTTTCTTTTCCTCTTCTTCTGGTTCTTCAGCATTGTCTTTTGAATGCTGAGTTAACTCTTGGCTATCTAAGACTTCCAATTTCGGCACACTCTGACACTGCAGCCAAAGTGGAGATACATGATCATAGTGAGTATGCAATATGCGAACAGCAACACTGTTCACAGCCAGTGACTTTGAAAGATCAAATCCATGCTTTGCATCATAAAACACGTGATTTTTGAACCTGCAAACAACAGTTGAAAAAATAACATTCCTTAGTAAGACTTGCAGCACTTATTTTATGTTTCTTCATAAGCATTCAAATCAAAAAGTCACCTAAATTCTCTTTTGTTGCATGGCACAGACTAGGAAACAGAGTGGGACATCAAAATATGCCTCCTGTCCTGTACTGACACCTGTCTGCAAGCCCCTCCAGAAAAGCTGTAACTGCATTAAAGGGATCAGGAGCTACAAAAAGAACAGTCCTGATAGGATGACAATGAGGCAGAACCAGACAGCAGCTCTTCTACACAGTACATTCCTGGTAAAACAGACTTATTTCATGGGCAAATCCTACGTATGTGAAGTCACCAGCTGCCTGTGTTACCTCAGTCTCAGCATCTTACACATGAAACCCAAAGCGATACACAGATGTAAAGGTAATTTTGATAACCAACAGTATTACACAGCCACTGACCCTTGCAACAGTGTAGGAAACAGGCTAAGAGCAGCACACCAACTTGCATCAAATCAGGTATCTAGCTTGCGAACTTGTGTTCTTTTATCAGATACAGAAGTTTCTTGATCATTGCAATTCCTGCTCAGCCCAAACCAGAACAATTCATATAATACTTATTTCTGGGTAAGATCAGCTGGTCACAAGTTCTAAAAATCTTCTAGGAAAGCATCATTTATTTCTTTTAATCTTGGTTGAAAATTTTAAGTGCATCTCTAAGGTGACCAAAAGGCTTTAACACTAACCCAAATGGCTCTTCCTGCAGGTCAGTTTGACACTGCTCAGGACCCAGCTTTCTACCGATCTTTGCAAAGCCCACAGCAACAGGTCCTTAGCCAAGGCAAAGTCCTTTTACCTATTTATTCCTCATATTTGTAGAGTAGGAGAAAGAAGTCTGCTCATAAATCTTGTTTTGAAAAATATATCAGTTAAATGGTAATCTAATTAAAAAAAATCTTAGATTCAGAACCAACACTGGAGGATATTTCCACCTCAGGCTCTAGAAGCTTCTATCTAACAGAGAACTGAACACAAAGCATCATCTACCACTTTGCAAGCAACTGCGACAGCTTAAAAACTATTTAATGTAACAGCAAGAAATACTACTTCCAGAGGAATTTCAATTCTCTGCATGAGTTTTATTGTTTTCTTTTAAAAATTTCTCTGGCAGAAAGAGAGCTCTATAGTAGCATCTTAAGAAACAAATTAGATATATATATATGTATATACAGATGTAAACCACTTCCATTTCTTTAACAAAACTCTGATGAAACCAGTACCTTCCTTAGAAACAGGGTGGTATGAAATCCATCACTTGGGAGTCTGTAGAATAAATGCTACTCAACATGAAAGAGATTACAAGAAACTGGTCCTTGGTGTTTACTTGACTTGGGTAGACAAGGCCAGGCCTCACGCCAAATTAAGAATTTCAGTATGCTGTACCTTACTTTCTTCTTCAGATTGGCCCAAATACATAAAGTAACATTTTTATCCTTTATGACTGCCTGCATATTTCCGGAGTCAGCATCTTCGTGCATATTACCTGACTACAAAGGAAAAAGCAGATTCAATCATACTTTCTTCTTATTGATATAACTTTGATTTACTTACATTTACACTTGAATAAATAAAAAAATAGATACATGGGAATAAAAATGCAAGCTCAGGTATGTAGTATTTATATACTAAAACATTACAGTCATAAACTCAAATCTCTTTTGTTAAAATTTGGACTGTGTTCTTTTTCTTCCTCTGACTTCATCAGTTCTGTGAGTCAAATACTGCCAAATATGGGACCTCACATTATCCCTTTCAGTGGTACTGCCTGTATCTCCCTTCATCATTGCCTTCAAAAATACTTCTCAGGACAACTTAAAAAAAAAAAAAGAAAAATAAAGCAACAATGCACTCCTATCCCACAGTCACTGCACAAATTCTTTTATATATTTGTCAATAAAAAACTTGTGAAATTATAATTACATTAGGAGACTTTAATCCTAAACTCAGTAAAGACAACAAAGAATTTAACTTTTCTTAATTTGCAGAGGGTTTTGATTATGAACATAAAACCAGTTCACAACCTGGACAGGCTGGAGGACTGGGCAGAGAAGAACCTAATGAAGGACAACAAGGGCAAATGCAGGGTCCTGCACCTGGGGAGGAATAACCCCAGGCACCAGTACAGGTTAGGGGCTGACCTGCTGGAAAGCTGCATCGCTGAGAAGAACCTGGGAGTCCTGGTGGACAACAGGTTGACCATGGGCCAGCAATGTGCCCTTGTGGCCAAGAAGGTCAATGGTGTTCTGGGGTGCATCAGGAAGAATGTGACCAGCAGGCCAAGGGAGGTTCTCCTCCCCCTCTACTCTGCCCTAGTGGGGCCCCATGTGGAGCACTGGGTCCAGCTCTGGGCTCCCCAGTTTAAGAAGGACAAGGAACTACTGGAGGGAGTCAGCGGTGGGCTACAAAGATGATCAAGCGTCTGGAGCATCTTTCTTATGAGGAAAGACTGAAAGAGCTGGGTCTGTTCAGCCTGGAGAAGGCTGAGAGGAGACCTTATTTATGCTTATAAACATCTGAAGGGTGGGTGTCAAGAGGATGGGACCAGACTCTTTTCAGCGGTGCCCAGTGATAGGATGAGGGGCAATGGGCACAGACTGAAGCATGGGAGGTTCCATCTGAATACGAGGAAAAACTTCTTTACCAGAGCACTGACAGAGCACTGGAACAGGCTGCCCGGAGAGGTTGTGGAGTTTCCTTCTCTGGAGACATTAAAAACCCACCTGGACACATTCCTGTGTGATCTGCTCTGGTGAACCTGCTTTAGCAGGTGGGTTGTACTAGGTGATATTCAGAGGTCACTTCCAACCCCAAGCATTCTACGACTTCTATGACTTCCTTTACTCTTTTTCTTTTTTCTTTTTTTTTTTTTCCTTCTAGCAATTATTTTGGTACACATACTTACTACATTATCAATATACCTAAAATAGCAAGCAAGACCACTACCTGTACATGCACCCCAGAAAATCGATTCCCAAGCACATTTTCATTTTCCTTTTCATGTTTAAATACTCTTTACTCTTCCAAGATCTTAGTCTCAAAAATACTTTAGTCATACAAACTTGTATTAAAAAATGTGTACAAGCTAACCTTATGACCTGCTTTTCACATTTGCAACTTTTTGTACAGTCAACTAGCTTTAATTTTAACTATTGAGACAAAACAGGAAACAAATTTCATCCAGCACCCCTTGTTTTCTGCATCTCCAAATCTCACAAAATTTCACAATAATTTAATCTTAAATGTCTTAATGATGGGAATTTCCACTGTAAAGATAAGATTTTCAGGGGTTTTGAAGAATTATGAGTCTGGTATCTGTTATACACATGATGTGGAAACCCAAATGCTAAATCTGGAAGTTCAAATACTCATCTCTGTGACAATTTAAGAACAAACAAAACCAACCACCACGACAAGAAACTTGTAGCTAAGCTTCTGTGCATTGTGCATATTACAATTTCAAAGCAGTAAATCTTACTTTAAGCAGGTGGTCTGTAGCTCCATTGTACTTCTGATGCAGCAGATTCCGCAATTCCAGAATAGATTCCTGGTACTGGACTGTTTCTTTTTCTGTTATCTCATTCGGTGGTGTGTCCAATAAAAGAAACTGCAACTTTTCGATTAACTAGAAGACATTGTATGTGGGAAAAGTATCACTGTTTTAACACCATCCTTAATATGCTTGTGAGTTCGGTTATAAAAAATGAGCCCAACTTGCTTCCTTTGTACCTAAACATATCTTAGTCAAGAAAACAATATTTTTCATTTTATCTCTAGAAATTGTGCTAAACTGGCAGTATCAGATAGCCAACCACGCAAAGTGCTGGAAATTCCAGAGTCAAGTCTGCCTTCCTTCATTCCTGTAGTCCAACTCCTTCATTTCTTAACTTGTGGGTTGTGAAATCTTAGCTTATAAAATAGATCATTTATTGAACCAGATCGGTCGTACGAGGAAACCTTTCGGTCAAAAATCAGTTTTAATGACAAGTTTACAGTTTTATTTTGGAACTGTATTTTGTATAGCAATAATCTCCACTATAAAATCTTAAAAAAAAAAGAAAGACACACAGCAATTACATTTTAATTCTCAGAACAAACCTCAGCATGAAGTTTAGAAATCTGTCATAACATTGTTGTCTCTCACTACCTGCTAATATCTTAACATCTAAACGCTTGTATACAACTAAAAAAATTCCTAGCTGGACAAAGTGACCTGTAGCACTGAGGCGAAGGGAGGATCTGATTATATTTATGCCTCCCTTCCAGACTTGCCAGACCCTTCTTCCTCTTAACCTTTCGGAATTGCAGTGCTACTGCTCATCAAAGACGCAGTAAAGCCGCAGCAGAACTGTCACTCCAACTGTCTTTTTTATGTTGCACCTTGAACACGGCCTGCCTTGGCAGTGAGGTGGTCCCTGTCAACTCCGAACTGCTGAGCTACATGATCTCACGGTTCAAAGTGCTTCACAGTTTCCTCTAAAAACATGTAGAACGGGGGAGAAATGTTCAAGTGTTTTAGACCCAGAGAAGACAGACAATCTGTTTGGCATCACCTTGCGTTTCCAGGAGGGGAGAAACAAAAATGCTTCTCTTCTAGCATCACGTAATACCCCTCTGAGAGTACAGCGCAAGGCAGCAGAAGTTTACAGGACCTGCAGGAGCTGTAACTGCGTCAGTGTTGGATGGGAAACACACAACGGGGCGGAGGAAAAGACGTGACAGTGGGGAGAAGAGTGGTGAGAAGGAGCAGAAGTGGGCAGCTGCCAGGCTTTTTGCTTGGGTCGTGGCACAGAAGATCAAGGGAGGAGATATCTGTTGAAACTCTTGGTAAGGGCTAGCATGTTACCTGCTGGCTCAGAAAAAGGCAGCATGTGGAAGGTGAAAATTGCAGCACCCAGCAAGCCTTGCAAGATAGGAAATGTAACACTCAGAACCAAAGCAGCCCAATGGCATGTGTATTACACGTGACTTTCACCCCCAATTTCTGAAAGACCCCACTTAACTTTCTGAAAAACACTATAAAGTTAGCATAAGTGAAAACAAAATGCTAAATTCACAGACCAGCCACAAATTGCTTGAAATTGCTTAACAAGCCATCAATGGTTGGTAGATTGCATTTTGAGAACTCCTGCTCTTATGTGACCCTTTACTGGCTGCAAGTGTTCCACCATAAGGCTGTTGGCCACTGGAGCATTCATATGTGACATGAGCTCATATGTTCTGGCTCAAGACTCTTTAAAATGTACATGTCAGGAACGACGGATGTTGGAATACTGTTAATAGAGCTCAGTGTAGAAACATTACACACAAATCCCTTAAATGCACTGCATATTTAAAGTCAATAGTCATCTTCTTTAGAGTTAACAATAAATCCCTAATTTAAAAAAAGACGTAAAAACTGAAGAAAAACTTCTGTGTTTTGAAGGTTATGGCCAATTTCAATCACTTGGCCACAAAAAAAAGGTGTGTGGGGGCATTAAGGATACATTCTGGTAAGCTTACATTGAAAAATACTGTTTTAACACTTACATTTAGCACCTGTTCCCCCTTCTTCATCACAAGTTGAATGTCCTCATTTTGATCGTCACGCCATAAGCTCATGAAAGTATTTATTTCCTGCAGTACAGTTGGGTCAGGATTTCCATCACAACTGAGGTAATGCTCCCACTACAGAAAATGTTCAAAGTAGATACAGGTATGTGGCACAAATGACCATCGTTATTACAAGAAAAAGAAGGATTCGGAGAGACAAATATATTGATACATTCACACCTGCATCTAAACAGGACTGTAACACCACCTGGCTTATCATTATGCCTGAAAAAAAAAACGGTTTACTTCAATATTAACGTGTTAAGGTACTTCCGCTCACCTAACATTTGCTGTTTATACGTATGCATTTATCAGAGGTTTCTGTTCTGCAAGGTAGGGCTTACATGTCTACAAAAGCAATGAATTCAGTACCTGCTACAAATGTGTAGCTGAAAGAGTAAATAGCTGAGACCATAAATGGGGAACCAGTGCAGGTGGAAGAGGCAGATGGTTTTCAAACCAGACTGCCAACAAAACTGAAAATTCCTACACTGGCAATAAAGCTGCCTGAGAACCTTCTACTCCAACGTGTTTATTCCTCCTTTCTCTGCCTCTGAAGTAGATTTCCTTCTCCTCACTGGCACAAATTCAACTGTTACAGAAACCTCTGGTGGGAATGTAAAATCTTATATATCCTTTTATTTAATAATTTCATTTTCAAATAGGTTATTGGTCATTCCTATAGCTGGTGAAAGAAAAAAAAAATCAGCAACAGGCTAAACACACTTAACTCTGCGCTTGAGTCTAGCATTGGCTCATGGGATCAATTTATCACGTATAACGTTATTTTTTTTATCCCTCTAGTAAGATATCAAGGAAACATTGCCTCTCTGTTTACTGTGAAGATTAATAACACAATGTTACTGAAGATTGCATTACAATGTAGAATAGATCTTTGAAAGCAAAAGGGCAAAAGTGCTGGTATAATTGCATTCCCAACCACTTCCATAACCATCTCCACTGATTTCAAAAAAGGCAATAATAGGTGAGCACTCATGTCACTGGAAATTCCTGTATAAAAGATCGATCAGTCTTCAATAGCTAACACATCTGATTTCTTTTTTTAACATCTTTGCACTTAAAAGAGAGCTTCAGTTTCACTATCAGGAAAACACATTCTTAAAAACAACAGCACCTGTTATTTGAGAAAAAAGATCAATTTCAGGATAATTTGTAAATGTATCTGTTAATCTGAACTGAATTTGTTCAGAAATTAGCACGGAAACTCAGCATTTGGTATAATATATTTCTTTTGCCCTAAATCTTCCTAACAACAGACTAATACAAACTCTGGTATTTCCCATAATCCATCAGTATTTTATTTGAAGATTTATTTTTAAAATAATAGTTCTATTTTGCCATTAGTCTTGAAAACAAAAAAAATCTTCTGTTTCTCCTTCCAAGAAATACTCTTTAGAAATATCCATAAACAACAACTGTCCCCTTTCGAAATGACCAAGAGATTATCTTGTTCGCAAAGATAATATAATAATAATCAGAGCTTGTCATCAACTGAAAAGGTAATAAAAATCACCCAAAGGTGAAGTAACCATGCTGCACCTTTGTGACGAGGGAGGCTAAGGACACATCGGGCTGCACCAGGGAGAGGGTGACCTGCCAGCCCAGGCATGCTCCCTCCGTGGGGCTCCTGAGGCCACGTCTGCAGTGCGGCACCCGGTTTTGTGCCCCTCAGCACAAGAGTGGTGAATCGGAGGGTCCAGAGGAGGGATGTTAAGATGGCTGGAATCACAGAATAATAGAATCATTTTGGTTGGAAGAGTCTAACCATAACCTAACCTAACTCTAGCACTAAACCATGTCCCTAAGAGCCTCGTCTAAATGTCTTTTAAACACCTCCAGGGATGGTGACTCCACCACTTCCCTGGGCAGCCTGTTCCAATGCTTCACAACCCCTTCCGTGAAGAAATGTTTCCTAATATCCACTCTGAACCTCCCCTGGCACAACTTGAGGCCATTTCCTCTCATCCTATCACTTGCTACTCAGGAGAAGAGACCAACACCCTCCATGCTACAACCTCCTTTCAGGGAGTTGTAGACAGTGATCAGGTCTCCCCTCAGCCTCCTTTTCTCCAGGGCACTGGGGAAAATGACACAGTAGAAAAGGCTGAGCTTTGTTAGTCTGGAGAGGACTAACAAATGCAATCTACCAGCACTTAGAGAAGGGTTATAGAGAAGAAAGAGGCAAACGTTCCTCAGAGGTGCACAAGGATGGTGTGTCATGACAGTTAGGCAATGATCACAAGCTGTGACAAGAGAAATGCCAACTGCTTTTAAAAAAAAATGAGAGCAGTAAAGCAATCAAAAAGGTTGCTTGGAGATACTGTGGTATCCTCACCCTTAGAAATTGTCAAAATCCAACTGAGCACCCTGATCTAACTTCAGAGCTTGCCCTGCTTTGTGCATGAGGTTGAAGAACATGAATTTCAGAAGTCCCTTCTAATGTTATTTATCCTATGATTCTAAATTTGCTCTGCAGAGGCTTTATAAATGATTAAGCAATATACAAGATAAAGAGAAAATTCTTGTGCCTGCAAGTCTCTTTCACCTTACCTGGAAACAAACTGACCCAATCTCATATCAGGCTGTCGCTGAACGTTTCTGCAAGATGGATTCACAAGAACGAAATGTTCTACTAGTAGATTTCCATACCTTACTATTCAAAATTTAACTTTACAGGTATATAGTACTATTGGGTGATGACTCAACCACCATGTAGGTCACTTTGAACTGCAGATTTTAACGCCTGGCTGCATTTTCATACATCTCCAGTCCTGATATCTGACCTAGATTTGTGCCATGTCTTTCAAAGTTTTGGCCAGCGTCTCTATGAATGATGACCTGTAATACCCAGGAACCACTGGAACAAACGTTGTCAATTGTCTCCAATTCTACAAAAAAATTTTTAAGCCCTGGCACAGCTTTTTTGTGGAATGTTTAAAAGTAGGATGAACAAAACAGGCTCTTCTTTGCCCACCTTTTCTTTTCTGAGTACACCAAAGTATAGAAGATAGAAAAGAATGAGCATGGACAGTCACTACCTTGAGACGAAATTTGAAATGCAGCCATAGCACACACCTAAATTCAACAAATGGAAACTTCTGGATCGTGTAATGGAGACCTAGCCTAAAGTCTGTCCATTGTCAAACCTCTATGACAGTGGACAGATTTTGGAAAGAAAGCTTACCTTTGCGTATGCTCTGTAATCTCTTTTCCACTGCTGTGCAGACAAAAACTTCTGTTCCAGTGAATGAAGTTCTGCTAGTTCAGACTCCCTTCGTTCTTGATCCTATTAAAATATATATATCAAAGAGATGAGTTAAATATTTGGTTTACTTCTTACAATTATATTACATCAAATAAAAAAAAAATAATTGGGATATTTGAATGAGTTGTTGTTTAGACAAATCCAAACACTGATAATGTGGGGTTTGTATGAAACATTTAATTAAAAAGACTGCAGTAGTTTGCAGTATGTTATTGTCATCACATTAGCTGCTAAGGCATATGATAAACTTAACGTGTCATACGATTGTTAACCTCTCACTTGAACAATTTCCATATCATAATCCTGGAACTAGCTCTAATGAGAGCTGCTAAAAAATGTAAGCATATGTTGGGAAAATGTATGCCAGATTATTTTATTTTTTCCTTATAATTTCTACATTTTAAATTCCTCTCCTCCTTGTGGGGAGAGGTGCGGGGAATACTCTGGGAAGGACAAGAGGCACAGGCAAGAGTGACTTTTTCTAGAAACAACCAACCAAACTTTTTTTTTGGTAGTAAATCTCCTTTTTTTTTTTTTTTTGAAAACACGCAAAAAATAGGTATTACCAATCAGTTTTTGCTCTGAATTCCAGTCTTCTCAGAAAAATAAATATATATATATATTCTAATACACACACATATACACGCACACACACAAATAAACGTATCTGCCCTAACAGGTAACCACTTATAGAATCCATACCAAAATTTTCTTGCCACAGCTGTACCAAATGGAATTATGGGGGACACAAAAAATACATCCAATCAAAAGTGTAGTAGAAATGGAAGAGGCATTTATTTGAACTAGAGTATGATATATTGCAAAAGTTAATGTATCTAACCACAGCATCTTCATGTATCCAAACTAGGCAAGACTATCTCATCTCAGGGAATTTTTCTGAATCAAAGCAATACTACGTCAAACATTTGCTTAGTGAAAGAATACTATAGAAAAAAAAAATCTGGACCATTTCCCTTGGTTTTACATGCATGATGTTTTATTATTAATCCAGCTCATGACCTTCTCAATTTGTGTGATCTTACATAAGAGTATCTTTCAGTGGCTTGGCTAGACTTTTCATTATTAATTTTAATCTAGTGATGACAGAAAATTTCCTCTACATTGTTCCCAACATTAAGGACATAAGGGAATTCATTTCTATTCTCACACTAAATTATTAACGTTTTGCAGACCCTGTGACAAGTTTAGAAGTACAATTAGACTTTTTCAGTGAGTACAAACTAACTTTTGCCTCAAGCTTTTTCATCAGCTCTTGTTCAATTCTCTCCTTTTCAAGTCTTGCTGCTTCTTCTTGTTGTGCTTGAATTTGGGCTTCCTCTGAAGATTGGGAAATATATCAAGAGCACAGTTACATTTTGCTTAATAAAACTAGACAAACCTTTTTTTTTTTTATTAGGTGTAATGACAAAACAACCACAATAATTAACAACACAAATGTGTATATTATATTGTGCAGAAATCTTCTAAATGAGCCAAATCAATTTGAATCATAGTACTAAGACACACTGTCTGTGGTGCTACCCTGTCAGGCTGTGACAACACAAGTGGAGACGAGGAGCAGAAAGCCCTCTCATTCCCCTCAGAAATGGCAGCAGGAGCACACTCTCCTTTTATCTACAAGCTTCAGTTGACCCAGGTTCTTAATCCGAACTCGATGGTAAAACGGTCTGAATGGTTCAGCCCAAAGTGACTCTTCTCCTTTCCTACAGCCTTTGGTTTCCTACAACTTCAGCTATTTGTTTGTTGAAATCCTCTTCAGGATCAGCAACTTCTGATCCCAGTTTTAGCTTTTCTTTGCTGCCATAGTGACTAGAAAATTAGAGAGATTGTGAAAACTAAAATTGATTCCAACCTCTAAGCCTAAAGTAGCACAGCCTATTCATCAATCTTGACATTACCAAACAGTGGCGTGAATGTCACTGCCTACGTGCAAATCACTTCAAATTTATCTGTGTTGCAGAGGCAGGAGCAACGGCAGCTCCCAAATCTGCCTGTACTCACCTGAGCCGTGACTCCCCATCACCAAGATTACTAGTGACTAGTAGTCACTTACTATAACTAGCAGTCATAGCAGGCCCAAGCCCCAGTCAGGCTGGATTAAGGGCAGAAAGGGAAGCAGGAGAGATGGATCTGATGTTCAGACAGGGGTATGGGGCTGTGACACTAAAACTCCAAAGCAGACACGTTCAGATGGGGAGGACGGGTCAAATCATGCAACTGGGATTTCACTTTAAGGGTTAAAGGGATATACAATAGAAAGATCTTGAAGAAGTGGGTAGAGAATCAGTCACTCAGTAGAGACAGAAGACGCTGTCCTCCTTCTCAAGCTCCTAATCACAGCAGAAATAACTGGAGAAAAGAGTATGGTTCCAATAGGAAAGTGACTTCCAGTAACAAGTAACACAGAATTTGGCCCACACAAGACAAGACGGAGGAATCACCTGTGTTTGTGAGATAGAGATAGATATTGATCCACATACAGTTTAGGAAATCACTTTCTGTCCGTTTATTTAAAATAAATGATTTGTGCCGTCATAATCTCTACAAATGAAGTGCACAGTACCTTCCTCTTTCAGCCTCCTTTCTTCTTCTTCTTTCTGTAATCTCAGTTGTTCAGCTTTACTAACTTTATTTTTGCCACCGGACTTAATGTTTGCAATAAAAAGAAAATAAGTGTCAATATTATTTGAATACATTTTGGGAGGTATTTGACCTCTATAACTTTGCCCTTCTAACATGATCCCCGAATAAAAATGTTGATAATGAAGCCTCCAGAACAACCCATATCCTGGACTCAATTTTTTTTTCTCATTTTCATGATGCAATATATGCTCTCACAATTAACACATTATTCTATGCTAGACATTCCTGAACACTGCCACAATAGGACAATATTAAAATGTCTTGTTTTAATGTAGAAATTGAATAACAGGTGGATCTGATAAGAAAGTAGATGTTAGAACTTCAAACGTTTTAGGAAATACTGGTAAATGTATTTTGGGATATAGCCAAATCTGGCATTTAGAAGCATCTAATACACAAGAAAACTAACAGAAAGTTCTCTTTTTTATTGTAAAATCCTAACTGCAACTCAAGACAGTTAACTGTTCAGCCTCTGGGCTGATTCTAAAATAACTGTATTTTAAATTTGGGTTTCTCAGAAATTATCTTCGTTTTCAATTCTCTGCCATCTGGATATATATTAAAAAAAAAAAAAAAAAAAGAGAAAATNTTAAAAAACAAAATCTACTGTCATATAACAGATTAACCAAAACAGAACACTTGTTTTTGTCCTGTAATTCATAGCATTCATAGATTCCTCACTGACAATACACATAGATATTTTCTAACTGGATCTGTGCATGAGGCCACATTATTTTCAAGAGACTCGAACAGCATAATTCTTGCTGGATTTGATGGTTTGCTAATGACCCCCTCACTTCTTTCCTCACCAGCGAAAAGAAAGTCTCTTGGATGGGTTTTTAGTTTTTATTACCATTTTGTTTGATCTTGTGTTTGTTTGCTCTCTGCATTGACAGGGGATGGTTCAATCAAATGTGTAGGATCAACGCTGTCACTACCAAACGGGACTTAAAAGGAAGATGGAAAATTCGCTTGTTTCAATTACTTACAGTCACTTTTCAGTCAACTTGCTTTCACATGCTTATGACTTAACATAGTACTGACAAAGCTGAGATGCACAGTTCTCCAAGGAATACATTTTGAACGTGTTCTTTTCTGGAGGAGGGGTGGATAATTTCATTCTCACTGTATTAATAATAACCCATGGGCATGAATTTATGCAACCCAGTTTCCTGTGGGCTTCTGTCTGCTGTGCTCCCTGCCCATCATGTTCTGTGCGCAGCCTGCAGCCCAAAGCCAAGGCACTGGCTCTGTGCCCGGACACCCCCTGCCAAGTAAAACCCGCAGCGGCTGCACTTGCCAGCTTCTCTCTGGCTGCTCCGCAGAAACACGACTCAGCCTCCTTGCAAAAGGGACATAAGCTCAGCATCCCGGAGATGCCTATTCCTCTTTCAAATTTGATTCAGCCTGACCAGCTGGCTCAGAAGAAATACAGATTAAAAAGAAAAAAAGACCCCAACTTTTTCCTTTTAAAAAACACATTTGCATACAATTACGGTGTCACAGTACCTTTGTTATGACAGAACCTCTTAAAAATAATGTTTCGTTAAGTCTAGAAGTAACAGATGCTTACTTTATTTTCAGTATGAAGTGTTTTGTAATTTTACTCGTTTAATTTCCAAAATAACAGAATTGTGTTGGCACGCTAAATGAACACTGCAAGGGCAAAAACGCTGTATGTGAACTTGAGCGTATTTCTGCCTACCTACCTTTTTTTTCTTTTTTGGACCCTAGAAGATCAGGAGGGGGGGAAAAAGAATAAAATGAGCATCAGATAACAGGATATCAAGTATTAAGGAATAATTAGAAAATATAACTACTCAGTAAAATTAGATGAGATTAGCTGTTGAGAAAATTATAATGACAATCACTTCAATACTGCAGAAAATTACCCACTAACACATGACTCCAGACCATCATAATCTAACAGGCTAGACTACATCCATGGTTATAGAAGTGTATCTACTTATTCCCACTGATAAAAACTTAATGTACAATAAATATATAATTTAGTCCAATATACAATTTACTCAAAAAATGTTTTCTGAACTGATCAACTGATGCTGTGTGCTGCTCCTGTTAACGCTAAATTGCATCATGCGATGACCTAGGAGAGCACAGAAACACCACCAGAGTCTTGTCTTATCCACGGGGAGGCTGAACACAAACTGAAGAAGTGTAATTAGGGGAATCCTTCAAACAACTACAGGAAATAAGAACAGGTTCTAGGAAGCCAAACACCTAACAGTGAATCGGCTACTTGATTTACCAAATAATTACCTTTTCTGTGCAACGTCTGAATATCACCATGTGAGTTTACAGAGCTCCAGTGTGATTGATGAGAACATCCCTGCAGGTGGGGATGGGGTGAGGAGCAGACGGGCTGCGCCAGGGAACGCGGAGCCCTTTGTTACCGTGGGGCGATTCTGAGAGCGGAGTTTTAGTTCCCTCCAAGCAGCTACAGCAGCAAACTGTAGCGCAAGAAACGAGACTGGGGGATTTCAGAAAAGCCAACGTGCCCTTCAGCCACGAAGATGATTAAGAGAGTGGGGCATCTCTCTTATGAGGAAAGGCTGAGGGAGCTGGGTCTCTCTAGTTTGGAGGAGACTGAGGGGTGATCTCATTAATGTTCATCAATATCTAAAGGGTGAGTGTCACAAGGATGGAGCCAGGCTCTTCTCTGTGACAGCCAATGATAGGACAAGGGGCTATGGGTACAAACTGGAACACAGGAGGTTCCACTCAAATATGAGAAGAAATTTCTTCACAGTGAGGGTGCCAGAACACAGGAACAGGCTGCCCAGGGGTGTTGTGGAGTCTCCTTCTCTGGAGACATTCAAAACTCACCTGGACGCCTTCCTGTGTAACCTCATCTAGGTGTTCCTGCTCCGGCAGGGAGATTGGACTAGATGATCTTTTGAGGTCCCTTCCTATCCCTGACATTGTGATTCTGTGATTTTTCAAAGCCTTAAATCCTTTTTTCCACACACCAGTCCTTCAGCAGCCCTACGGGGAACGCTTCAGCGCAGCCCTTACCCACTGCCCCAGCGGCTCAAGGCGCCCGTTACCGCCGCTCTTGCCTTCCCTCCTTCCCTCCTTCCCCGCAGGAGCTCAAAGCCCCGCGGCTACAGCGGCGCCAGCAAACCGCCCGGGCACAGGCCGCTGCCGCCCGCCCGCAGCAGCTGAGGGCGCAGGGGCAGCCCTGCGGCCTGGCCCCAGCAGGCCGCGGCCGGAGCCCCGGCCCGCCGTGGTGCGAGCCCCGGGAACAAAGCACCGTATCGGGAAGAGACCCCGACCCACCCCGGCCTCCCGCCAGCGCCCCCGGCCCGCTCTCACCATGGCGCCGCCGCGTTGCCTAGGCGACCAGCCCCTCCTCCCACGTGCACGCCGCTGACCAATGGCGTGCGCCCATCTTTCCTCCGCCCCCAGCCGGGCGAGAGAAGGGCGGTGTCTCCCGTTACGGCTTTGCCGTAAAGCGGCGCCGGCGCGGAGCTGGTGAGACATTGACCTTCTTCCTCTGCCCCCGCTGGGGGGGCCGGGCCGGATCGGGGGGTTTGGGGGTCGTGTGTGGGTGAACCCCGGGGGAACAGGGCAGGGGGGCAGGCACTGGGCCCCGCAGGCAGAGCAGGGGGAGGTGGCAGCCCGGGGGGACGGGCCGCGGCCCCGCCGGGCCTGCAGGAGGGCGGCCCGGCCCCCGCTGGTGCCGCCTGGGGAGGCCGGGCTGGAGCCCAGTGGCTTTTGTTTACGAAAATAAAAGTAGGTTTAAGTCGGTACTAACGCGTGATTATTTTTTTTTTTAATATTTAATTTTTTCCTGACGTTTTGCCAATACTGGCAAATACTGCCAGCACTGGCCTCAATTCGTCATGCACTTAAACGATTTAAAAAAGCAAACAAAATTTATGAACGCAAAAGTTGCAGCAATACCTACAGTCTTTTGTTGTTGTTGTTAGTTTTTTGGTTGTTGGGTTTTTTTTTTTGGGTGGGGGGGTTGTTTGTTTGTTTTGTGGGGTTTATATATATATGTACATAGACACCTTGTTTCCCTGAAAATAAGCCCTAGCATGATTTTTCAGGATTTTTGAGGGTGCTCGAAATATAATCCCTACTCCAAAAATAGGCCCTAGTTACAATTCATTAAGAGAGTCAATTTAAATAGCATCCAGGCAGCTATACATGTAAAAAAGTAAGCATCTTTTGGAGCAAAATTGTGTAAGGCCGTGTCTTATTTTTGGAGAAGCAGGGTCTGTTACCACTGTAGATATATATGTACACACATATGTATATAGATATAAATGTTTGCATAGCAGAGCACAGTGAGAAGCTGCTGGGCCAGCAGTCAGGTGGAGAACTGTCACCTGGGACGAAAGCAGCTGATGAACAGCACAGAGATAAACAGGTGTTATGGTAGTTCAGAGGTTTTGGAGGTTTCTTGTTTTGTGTTGACAGATGGGAGATGAGAAAGAGAAACTAGACAATCAAAAATTAAAAGAAGCCAAAAGCAGACAAGACACTGAGTAGAATGATAAAGTAACAGAGGTTTACTGACTCCCATGGAAGGCTAACGTCAAACTGATTATTCTTCAGGTAAAAAAAAAAAAATCAGACAAGAATAAAAGAGTTCACTGAAATGTGAGAATGGCCAATTCTTTAAGACGTGAAGTGTTGAATCTATACAAAAATGTAAGTGTCTTAAATGCCACGAGCACTTTCCTTAACCAGACAAACCCCTTTTACTGTACAGTGGATCTATAAAAAAACAACCAACCAACTCTTTTTTTTTTTTTGTTTCTTTTTTCCAAGCTGCTGTACTTTGGAAGGGAATATCCCAAAGGAGCAGACTACTTTAGAAGCCGTTTGAAAGCAGCTTTTCTAAAAAACAAAGATGTGAAAGATCCTGAAAAAATTAAGCAACTAATTGCACGAGGCGAATTTGTTATAAAAGAGTTGGAAGCTTTGTACTTTCTCAGAAAATACAGAGCTATGAAACAGCGCTACTACAGTGATGACAATCAATAACTGTTATTAATGACCTGGCATGTAATGATACAAATCCATAAAAACAAACAATAAAAGAGCTGCAACCTGAGAAGAAATGAAATGTAAATCCTTCCAACCCATCTAAAGTATAAATTAAGACTTTGTGTCCCATTGTGTAGTCACTTGAAGGATTTGGGTTTTCTATTATATGGGTAATAGGTTTTTCCTCAACTACTCTTGACCTCCTTGAACTAAAACTCCATGTATGAAAACAATTTTGCAGGAAGTAGCAGCAACATGACTCTGTTGTTTCATTTTGATATCCATGTTGAACAGCTGTGCTTTTGTTACCCGATAGCTGCATGTTTGAGTGCCGATTCAAGGTGCTACACTTCTCCTGTAACTTAGAAGATTCCTCTGATTTTGAAAGCCTTCCACATTTAATGATTCATTTCCACTGTAAATGAGCACCTTCCGAAAAGTGAATTATTAAAGATTTTAACTACACCTGCTTACTGTGCCAGAGCCAAGTTGGCAGGCTAGCGGGAGCGCTGTCTTACTCTGTTAGAAAGAAGGCTATGGGGTCAGGAAAGGGTGAATTTGAACAACATTGGTTTAAGCACTGAAGACAATTCCTGCTGCTGCTGCTTTCTGATGTTGTGTAATCGCCATAGCAGGAAAATAGAACTTGATCCTTTTCCCCTGGAAGAAGTTTTACTGTGGCTGTTTGCTCCATGGCAAACTCTGTAGACAGGACAAACTTGTGCCAGAGCTGATACTCTGCACATACTATAGTTTGGGATTTTTTTTTCCCCCCACATAACTGATACTGGAGATAGGACAGGAATAATCTTTGAAATATATGTAACTACTCACTGCAGAACTGTTGGCAATAGCAACAGTCTTTGCACATGTAAATTCCAGAACAGAATAAAAAAAGTGATGGCAAATTAGACAGTGTACTACCTTGTGGTGAAGTGTATGTGCTTCAGTTTCTTCCTAGTACCACATCTATGTGAAAAATAGTCTTTCCACATCAACTTAACTCCTCTACAATATGTTGCAGTTAAACCTATTCTGAACTAATACTTCTATATACAAAATTTAACCTACCCTTCTCAGTAGCTGATAAAAGATTATCCAGACATGGTAACAAAGGGCCAAAGCATAAGTTTATAGAACAGTAACAGTTTGGACACAATTATTACAGAAAATACGAAAGGCATTTTTTAGTAAGTCTATGGAAGGCATTTGATAGAAGAAAACAAATGTGCACCTGAGAATGATGACAGAATAGCAATTCGGAGTCTTTTAAACTTGTTGACTAATTCACATCAAGTCTGCTGTGAGACTAATGAGAGCAAGGTCTCTTGGGCACGACTGGAGATGGTGCAGCCAAGCAGCGAGCACCAGTGAGTGAGGCTCTGCCCGGCGCAGAACACTAAACCAGCACGGACCAGAGGGGATGGATCAGGACAATAAAGTGTTTTGTCAAAGCGCGACAGCACCCCTCTCACAGGAAGGGAACACCAGTGGGCAAAGACAACTGCTTTGTGACAGGCAATGAGAAGTACAAGAAATGAACAGAGAACAACTGACAAACTCATGCAATTCACAGGATACTCCATTACAGAGATGAGACACTGAAATTCTCTGAGAAAAAGCAAACTGGGACAGAAACTCACAATAACTATTTTTTATTACATTACAATAAATAGGAGCAGTACAGTTTAACCAAAAAAAAAAAAAAAAAAATTCAAATTCCAGATCACCTCACAGCACATACTCCTAAAAACATTAAAAACTTTAAAACAAACAGTGGTCTTTTTTTTTTTTTTTTCTCTTTTTCAAACTTAATGTCTGGTATGACCGACATTCCTAGGTCACGCAACCAAGTGATGGAAAAAAACTGGATCACACTGCATATGTTCCACATCAAATAAAGCACAATGTACAAAATGTGCATGTTTCAGTTTACACTATACAAAAATAGTTAAAATACATTCCAGGTAAACATATTACATTAAGAAGTCATTCTAGTAAGAAGTTGGCACTCGAGGAAAAAGCAGAAGTATTTTCAACATGAAAACACAAGACAGTGGAATAAAGAAATGTTAGGAAAGATTTACCATCTATGTAGCTTTATGTAAACTTCAGACAAAATGATTTCTTTACAGTTTGACGGTCTTTGAACATAATAATTGTATTGCTTCATAGTACAGACAAGAGCAGAAGACTGTGTGTCAGTATTTACCCATTACAGAGATCCTGCTACTGTAACAAAATCTATACAGTGAAACTTTATGTTAGCAAAAATTTCAAGGCAGTGAGACTGGTCAAAAGAATTAAATTTCAGTTTTGCGAAAACCAATTATAAAGTTGTTTACCAGAGTTACATAAAGCTACTGTAAGAAGGTGTTACTCCCTGACACATGGCAATTTAATGTATTAATGTGGTAAGTGATTCACACGTTCATTTAGTAGTTGCTATCAGAACAGACAGCATCCAGGGATGTTCTTTGAAAGCATTTCAAATAGGGAAAGACAGAATAATTACAAGATCAACTTGTGCAAGCTGCAATCCAACATGCTTCACCAAATCTCAACAAATATTAAGACAAAACAGCACAACAGTGGCAAGGATGTGTGTGTTTAAAAAAAAAAAAAAAGTAAATAAGGGCTAATCTAAATAAACTTTGTACTCAATTAGATTGGTAGCTACAGATCACATTGACCAAAAAAACAACCCAAATTTACATATAGCTTTATACTGGAGCTATATAAATCCACATTTGATGATTAAGACATTTCAGCTAAAATTTCTCGTAACACTTTTTAGTTAAATTAATATCAGAATTTTAGACCAGCCCTAATTTTACATGCAGTGTGACTCAGTTACCAAAAATCTTCAGGTAATCTTAAGATTACTTCCGTTTGCTCAAGGTAAACTATCCACTTTTGCTACCTTCTTCATACATAATCAAGACTGTCTACAATGTGCAAATAACTGTCTCCAAAATGTTTTAACCTTGGAAGCTATAAAATGTTTTGCGACATTAAGAAATCTGCTCTTATTCCTTATTGGTCCTTACGAGATAATGTTACGTTCTCCTATTACTGTTTTTCAGAGTATTTCATAATCTAAAGTATATTTCACATCGAAGCTGAAAGGAGGGCAGGAGGACTGGGTTTTGGTGGAAGGTGGGGAACGAGGGGCACAGGCAGGGAAAGGCATTATTTCCATCAGCCACGTTGAAATTAAAGATCACCCAGCAATGCACACAGTATCCGGCCCTTGCCAGCTTCGCAGCCCTCCACCTATGAGAGTCACTGTGGGGTTTTTTTGTAAAAGCAAAAGAATGCTTTTCTCACGCAGTTGCACCTTTGTCATCATATAAATGGTCCGAGTTGGGTATGGAAAATTTCTACATCCTTATTTAGGTATACCTTAGGTTAGAGCAATGCTGCTAATCCCTGTTCCAAACTTTCCAGTGTCCTGAACTATCCTACTTCAATGTCTAGTGTTTTATTTTTTCGAGTACGCCAGAGTCACATTTTCAAGTTTTACTTGGCAGCCACATTCGGTACTATGAACAAGTGTACCTTCAGGGACCCAGGCCCTAACGAAAATCAAACAATGCACCACTTACAGTAGGACAACAGGAACTGGCAACACTGGAATTACTGGCTCTTACTTTAGCGCAGAATAACTAGACTACTGCAGTACCAAAAATGAAAGCTTCTGCAAAAATTCTGCATTAATGCCAATCACAATAGGAGGGGGGGAGGGAGGAAAAAAAAAAAAAATCACAAGAGAACTTAATCACAAAGAAAGACAACACTAAAATCTTGGTCTAGTGTCATGACAGTCCGGACACTAGGTTGCCACTCACCAACCATTTTATGCAACAAAACTAGCACTTCACGAACATCACACAAAAAACACTGACTCTGGAAACCATGTTCTATGCTGACAGTTTGTGCAAATTCCACACGACTTTTGTGGCACAGTCGATTTCCAAATCATTTGCATGAAGCAGCTAAATTCAACTTATTCATTCACTCATCTGATGTCACTAGAATTTAAAATTCCTCCCCTATTTTGCACAAAACAGGCATCTAAAAATATTTAATGCCACTCTTGGGGAAAAGAGAATGGTTTTACTTCACTACGTAGTTTAAGATTCATTCCAATTTAATTCTTATGGTAAATTCTGGATCCATGTATGAATTAACCTAAGAACTTGAATCAACTTATCTGTTAAGGCTTTCTAGCATTTCCTAGAGACACTGAGGGCAAAATCCTGTACCTACCAAACAAAGCTACTGAAAGATTTGCCACTGGGGGTCAGGAGAGCTAGGATTTCACCTTGGTCTTCAGATACAAAAAGTTAGTGAAAGTCTTAAAGCAATGCATTAACAATAGCAAAAATTAACCTAATTAGAACTCTTACTTTTTCCTTTGCCAGATGTGCATTGTTGTCTTTTTTTAATTTTTCTTTTTTTTTTAATAGAAAAAATAGAGTATTTAAAGAGTGACCGTGACAAATTGCGGCGAAAAGTTTTTTTGTGAAAGTTTAATCTTTACATTCATTAAAGTTGATCTGAAATGCTACAAGACTAGATGCCTAGAAGCAGAATCTACAGGAAGACTATAAAGGCTTCTGGTCTCTCTGTATTGCAGTCAGTCTAAAAATAAAAGAAAGGCTGAAATGAAAGTCTCTTTTGCTAACTAGTCCTTCTTCCCAACCAGATTTAAAAACCGAAGGGGATGTTAGAATCTGTAGAGCATCGTTTCATTGTTTGCTTTGCACACAGAACAGAAGTTCACAATCAGTAAGAAAAACAGGAAGTTAGCAACTGTGCATGCACCAAAGAGTCCTAAGACAGTTCGCAGGTTTTTGTGTGTGTTGGGTTTTTTAAATTTTCTTTTTTTTTTTTTTTTTTTCCTCTCACAGGCATTGCTAGTTCAAGAACCAACAGTCAAAGAATACTGGCACTTTAAGAGGAATGAAGTTTCCACTGTCATTTAAAACAAGCATTCAGGTAAAGCTAACAGGATCATGAAGCAGAAAGTAAAGTAATGCTAAAACAAATGCTAATAATTTAGTGTAATGTACAAAAATTACTTAAGTACTTCTTAAGAATAAGGATAGATTGTATTTACATAATTATACACTTTGTCTTTGTCTTCTTTTTCTTCTTTTTACCATCTTTGCTCATCTTCTCTTTGTGTTTTCTGATTTCTCGAACTAATGTATAGAAGGCATCATCAACACCCTGAAAGAGAGACATACATACACACATTTAGATCACACTAAAAGCCTTACACGCTAGCTTAGGTACAGCCAGTATTCATCTGACCTGCTTAGGTGAGGTACGTTCAACCAGCAGCCTGGTTTGCTGCCTGCCAGGAGAGGTTACGCTGTCTTCTCCTTTTTGAGGCTTTTATAATGTCCCCTTGAGTAGACTGTGGGATGGAGGAACTGACAGGGCAACATGCTCAGGTGGAAGGGGAGCTACAGTTCTCTCCCATAGTGTGAGAGGAACGTGTCCGACTGCACCACTGTGCGTGGGCAGAGGGGCCTGCAGGGGAGCAGCTTTGGGCAGCGGGCTGCCATCATTTGGACAATCAATCCTGGCTACAGGCTGCTCCCCTCCCGAGTTCTGAGGAGGGCTGAGAACCACCTGAAGGAACTGTTCGGACCCCAGCAACAGCTGGCACCTGCCTGAATCACAGAGCCTGCCCTCGTTCTCAGCTGCTCCCCAGCCTGGGCTTCCACAGCAGCCTGCAAGTGATGGCTCAGGGGTTCACCACAGACACCCCACAGATCCAATTCCATCACTAATGTGCTAAAGAAAGTAATTTAGTGTGCTGCCCCCTTTTCCAACAAGGCACATTGTCCCACCTCGAGCTAGAAAAGTACAGGTACCACACACTTAGATTCTAACTATGTATAAAGTTCTGAAGCATTAGTTTTGTTTATGCCTTAATCAATATGCAGCTTTAAAAAGTAAATACGAATATTTGTAGCAAGAATTCTATACCAAAGAGATAGTTATAGTTATTCTACATCTTCGGGTCATTTCTCAGGCACGCTGATGCAGTAATCACACCACAGTTTTATAAATATTTACATATGCAAATCAATCAAATCAATCCCATATTACAATGATAAATTATTATTTGATAAATCATTCTATTTGAAGTACATATAAAGACGCATGGAACACATGATCTATGATGCTGTATCACGACCAGTAACTTACAATCCCCACAGCTCCAACAGGAACAGACACAAAAGGTAATGTTTCTTCACATGGAGTAGTTTTTCATTTTGGGGGGAGTAGTTATAGCTGACAAAAATTAACTCTGGTAAAGAGACCAGCATATCTAAAAGCCTGATAGGAAGCACTATCAAATACAAAGTTATATAGTATACTTTGTAACAACCTGTTTATGTGAAACAGTTTATTCTATTGCCTAGCTTTCAGGTGGCTCCAAATTCTAATCAAGTACCCATGTTCTCAGTCAGCCTTTACATTTGATAGTTTGAGTACTGGCAGTTATAAAATCATTAAGATGAAAAATGATCTTGATTCTTCACTGCCTTACTCTGTATATTATCTTTTACATAGATCAGAAATACTTGTATAATATTAATATAACACAGCAGCCAACTGCACCACTATAGAACTGGGTCTAGAAATTTAGCCCTGCGACTGGCAGGCAGCTTCCTACCTCTTGGCAGATCCTGAGTTTGCCTTCAAGCTGCCAATAAAAATTAACCGTCTGTTTACTCCTGAATGCCTACTTCAGTAAAAGAACTGAACCTGAACTCTGAAAAACGCATGAGAACAAAAAGCCAAAAATAGCCTAATTCATTACAGTTTCAGCCAAACACCAAATGGTGATGAAACTTAATATGGGAAGTCCAAGCAATACTGAGGTGTTAAATAACTTCACGTCTATGCACCCAGTATAACCTAAATTTATTTAAAACCTTCATATTCAAGTTCAAAAAACGTTTACAAAGAACTGATTTTTGATCAAAGCCTGCCTCCCAATACTAATAGCACACTTTTGCAAGGTCTTGTAATACACAAAATACACTTGGAAATAACTTATTAACATTCTAAAATATTATCAATCAACAAAATTGATGTAGCATGCCTAAGGGAAGAGTAGCCTTGGTTCTGGAAAAGGCCATGTCCCCCATGAATCTTCTGAGAATTAGAAATGCTTGGTATTATTTTATAGCACTAATGTATTTTCCTTGTAACTTCAGCATTAATGTACAAAGTGAAAATTCAGCAACATTCATGTAGGGAAACAACCTAGAAGCAGTGATGTTTCGAAGTGTATCTACTGCAGTTCTCACCTCAGCCAGCCAGCTGGGAGGAAGGGATGAAAATCAATCACAACAGAGAAAAGAATGGTTTCATTCTTAGAACACATGAATGGTACAAGAAAAACCTCTGCACAACATTCTTCTACAAGCAACCCTCCCTCATTAAACTGCTTTTAAAGTGAATACAGAGAAAATATCTTGTATAAAGGAATATCTAAAGACTATTACGGGCCTTTAAACACATGACTTCACAATAAAGGTGGATATCTTTATTCTACCTAGGAAGTTGATGATCTTTTAAATATAGCGCATGTTGCAAAATACTAGGGAATTTACTTAGCTTTTGTCCTTGAATTTACACCTTTGTAGATCAAGCCTTTAAAATTATTATTTATGTAGTAGTTTGGTCCTGCCACAATTCCTCTTGAGTTCAGGTAATGAATGTAATATAATATACAAAACTACAGTTAGAATATTTGTGAATTAGGACTGGAGAACTTAAGATAAATTGAGATCTTCTGCTTTTCAGTGGATTAAATTTTAAATTAAAGTAGCGGATACTCCGTTTACAGAAAAATCCCTAAAGGCATCAGTGCTGTAAGATCAAAGGCAACCAACCTTTCTCTTTACTTCTTTCAGTGAGAAGGGCCTGCACGCAGCTGACCTTCCTCCAACAACGGAGTTATTGTGTGCAGGCTTTTTGGAAAGTGTAAGATGTACTGAATGAATGAGTGCTTTAAACCCAGTCTCAGGATTCAAAACTCCAAATTCACTGTGCATGCTCACAACTACACCACGCTGCCTCAAGAAAGGTGCGCTGGCAGAGCTCGCTCCTGGCACCTGATTTTCTAAAGGGCAACTATGAAAAGCAAAGGGAATGGAAATATCAGAACTCTTCCCCCAGAGAGAGCCTGCTCCTTGCTGTAACTTTTCTTTGGAGCACCACCCACAACCGTACAGAAGTCTGGTGACATGGTTACAAGCATGCCCAAGACTGGGCAACTAACCTGCCTATCAATAAGAAACCCTAAATTAATCAGGAACTGGGAATTCCTTAATTCCCCAGCCCCCAAAATAGACCCTTCAACAAGTTTTAAATTGTAGAAGAAAGTCTTTTTATATTTTTTAAGATACATAATATATATATACCTACACACATATCAATTATGAGGAAGAGAAACTATTTGTACACCTCTGTACTACTATGGAAAAATCATTAAATTACAGTTTTAATCTGGAATCTAGAATCTCTACAATTCAAATCTAGACCTTTTGTAAGTCAAACATGTTACTATTAACCCCACTCAATGTGAATTGCATTATCTAGATGTCTAATTTATGCCTCAGAGAAACTTTTTGTTATAGTATGCTTTTTATGTAAAAACTTTAATGCTTTCCAGAAAGAGATCTTTTGAAGATTTTACACTGAGTTTTACAAATTCCNGGGCAACTAACCTGCCTATCAATAAGAAACCCTAAATTAATCAGGAACTGGGAATTCCTTAATTCCCCAGCCCCCAAAATAGACCCTTCAACAAGTTTTAAATTGTAGAAGAAAGTCTTTTTATATTTTTTAAAATACATAATATATATATACCTACACACATATCAGTTATGAGGAAGAGAAACTATTTGTACATCTCTGTACTACTATGGAAAAACCATTAAATTACAGTTTTAATCAGGAATCCAGAATTTCTAAAATTCAAATCTAGATCTTTTGTAATTCAAACATGTTACTATTAACCCCACTCAATCTGAATTGCATTATCTAGATGTCTAATTTATGCCTCAGAGAAACTTTTTGTTATAGTATGCTTTTTATGTAAAAACTTTAATGCTTTCCAGAAAGAGATCTTTTGAAGATTTTACACTGAGTTTTACAAATTCCTTCTTGCTAGTCGGAAACTACAGACAAAGCATAAGATGTTATGTACTTTCTGCCTTACTGCCTAACAGCCAAAGGAATGAACCTCTTGGAAAGCATCAGCCGTTAATGGTGATCTGGGTAGTCAAAGTTGCCAGTTAGTTACCTTGTAGATGATTAATATAACTAAGGCGGCATTCCACAAGCAGCAAAAAGATAAACTGAACATTCCAAGAGGTAGCAAACCACACTGAACTATCACATTTGATTATCCAGACAAAAACCAGAAAATAAATACTGCCTATCACTGTAAACTGTGTTATCATTAATATTCTTGAAGTCTCAAATCACAGCTGAAAGACTCACATCATTCGGTGCTGCTCTCCTTAGCTGTCTACTATGCATCAGACTGAAATAATACATATCTTCTCACTGAATGGAAAGCACTACAAGCCAGATTGTTTTAAATGCCAGATTTCTTATTCTACTAGAATCACAATAATTTTGGAATACTCTTTCTCCAGCTTAGCCTCCTAAATAAAAGAATATGAAATGACTATGAATACTATGTAGAATTCACTGAAGTATAAAGACAAACGTTTCCTTCCCTAAGCAGATATTCTTGAAGTTCTGGACTCTTCCGTCCAAGACTATTTTCTAAGTAGGGAATTAAAAAAAAAATAAAATAAAATCAAAACCACACAAAAGACAGACAGACAGACGGAAAGACGGAAGCTGGTAGAAAGGGAGCATATGTTTGCTGAGCTATAAAAAGAACCTTAAAATCTGAAAAGATGCTTCCACTGAAAAAATAGTGAAAACCACAATTCCCATCACCGTGTTCTCCTTCTCCCAAGGAAGTCCACAGAAAGGAAAAGCAGACAGAATTCAGGATCTTTGAAGTCCCAGTATATAAAAAGAACTTCTACTCTGAGCTCTAGCAGCAAGAAACAGCAATGTTGGTTTTCAGAAGGCTACAGGAAGGAGGCTTAAGCAATTTCGCTCTCATCAAGAGTAATCTTGCCAAGCTGCTGTTAGTTAGTTTTGGTAACTAGGAAATAAGAAAACAAGGTGTCTTGATGGCATCAATTTTATTAAGATATTTGGATGCAAGACTGGGGAGCTTCATAACTGATGTTTCCAGTTTCCTGCAAAGGAAACCTTTGATACCAATTGTACCACAAAAGTGTATTTTTTTTAAGCAAATATCTAAAGAATTATCTCAGAGCAGTCATTTATCACTTAAAAGCTGAGAATATAATAAGCCTAAGCAGATCCAGTTAAAACTGATATGAAATAAATTTCCTCCTCCCTCCCTCTTGAAAAAGGAATAAAACTCCCTTATTGAAGGGAATATTCCTACAGTTGTGACAGTCTCTTTAGGATACAAGTCAAATTCTACTACCTCACTGCAAGATGTTCTGAAGTGAGAAAAAACCACTTTGAAAAGCAAACAGTTTTTTCTTTTACACAAATGGGAAATTCCAGGTCATCCTCCTGTTAAGCAAGTATCTAAGGGGTAACAGCCCACTCTCTGCCAATGGTGCAGTAAGAGGTAAAGAACTAATGGGATATTAATATATGCAAGGAGCTATTCTGATAGTTTGTTCAAAAAACACTGGCAGCTGTTTAGACCAGCACTTCTTCCGCATCATAGTTGCTTCTTCCCTTTCCTCCTGCCTTTTTTTCCCTTAAAGTGGAGTATGTGGATAAAAAAATTACATTATGAGAATTTAGGTATTGGGGTTTTGGTGTTTTTTGGTTTTTAACCACCATCCTCCTCCAGTTTTACTTCACTGTTTCTTCCCCACCCCCAACCCTTGTCAAGGCTCTCAAAAAAGTGAAACACTTCTATTTTGTCCAAATCTGGATCGCTCACTGGTGTGTTTGTAGAAATGATAAATTTTTAAGCTGAGGAAGAACAAGGAAAAAATGACATGGCATAAGGAAGGGCCTGCGAATTAAGAAATTCTGTACGTCAGCCACTAGCCAGCTACTGTTTTGCTTGATTAGGAACCTCCCATTTCTGCATCTGAGAAGGACTCCAAGTATTATGATCCTCTCCCGTTAGTTCATCAGCTTGAAGATCCAATCAATATTCACTTCAACAGTATCTGCAGTATATCTGTAATAAAACTTTTTCTTCTTGACTTCTTTGCACACAAAACCAGGTCTCCGTTTCACACATGGAGAATTTGATATGCAGTGAAGACTTATTGTTAATCTATTTATCAAAAACCCCAAAACAAAGCAAATCTATAGTTCTTGTGTGTTTGCTAGGAATATTATTCATAACTACTATACTGAAATCTGATTGGTTTTATATATTAAATTATGTCATCAATTAACCATAAAATGTCTGATTTGCAAGACACCGTCAATCATTTTCATTTTGCAAGTGATTTGTAAAACTTACCCTGTTATATTACAAAACTTACCCTGTTACATTACAAGGCATTTTTTTATTTTCACGCACCCTGGAGTCTTTTCTTCTTTGCTGATTTTTTTCTCTCTGTACTGTCGAATCTCTCGCACCAATGTATAAAAAGCATCCTCCACTCTCTGCATTGTAAAACACAACTCCTTAGGAAACTGCTTTATTAACAATTGTGACATATTGGGACACCCATGGCAGGGGGGGGCGGAAAAAAAAACAAACCACAACAAAAACACTGAAATTATGAGCTTTACTTGAGAGAAGTATATGGATCTCTGTTTATATATTTAAAATGCTGGGCTTGCACATTTTCTGCTTGATAAATACTTTTTAATGCAAACAAGAGATGCTCTCTTTATTGATTACCAATTACTGTGGATATCTATACTTCAATCCCTCCTTTTTTACTATGCAAGATAACACTTGGACAAAAAAGAATAGGAATTGTTTTCTTCCATTGCGTACTCCGTTGAAAATAATACCAGTTGTGTTATTGAATCTTTTCACACATTTTTGTGGGCACAGATGTATTTAGCAGGCATAAAACCTTATTAGATTCTTAACTGGGGGTTAGTTACAGACACACACAGTTAATCACCTATTTTCACTTCTTAACCAAAGTTAGAAACTGTAACTGTTTGGGCAGAAAAAGAAAAGTAAGCTCGTGTATGATCTTTATGTGGAACAAACTAACAAAGTGTAGCTGTAGTCTAAACTGATAATTTCCTAAGGGGGTTAGAAAGCAAAAAAATCTCCTAAAAATAACTAAATTTGGGGCAATATTTTAAAGCTACTTACTTTACAGAGCAAGCTATTAGATTTAGGAAAAGGGATATTCCAGTCACAGCAAAGTGCTTCTACGAAGCACCTTCACTGTATTATATTTCAGAGTAACTTTCAAAAGTGATTACTTATTGTGATTACAAAAGTCATTATTCCAAGCAGAAAAAGCAACAAATTGGTTATGATCATGTTTAAGAGCGTGGTTCACATCCACGTACAAGGCCAACCCAAGCTGCTCTCTCTGCGCCAGACTATGGCACCCAATAGGGTCCCCTAATAACAACGAAGAGCAAACAGCACCTGAAGTTTCGCTGCTCGGATTGTTCTCTGGTTAAGAGAGGTCTCCAGGTCTGCCAGGGATGACACAGAGCTACACCTTTCACTTCTCTGGTCTCACACCCTACCTTTCTGCAGCTTTGTATTTAGGCCGTTCGGAGATGAGGATACCATAAGCATCAAAAAAAAAAAAAATAAAAAAAAAAAAAAAAAAAAAAAAAAAAAAAAAAAAAAAAAAAAAAAGTATGAGGACTGAGATATCTTTATGCAAATACAAGATAAGGAGGTACAGCACCAGCTTTAAGTTGTTTCTGTTATTTTAAACTGATTATATTTGTGCATAAACTTAAAAATTTAGATAAATCTGTGAGGATGTTCTTGTTGTAACACGACGCAAAATGTTTCGCTGCAGCTTTTAAAGGGGAGAGCACATATCTCCTTTGCCTTACTGTCAGTCTCATTAGTTGTCTCCTTGGTCAGATCAACAGGGTTGTTAATTTAATAAAAATTCATTATTTGAAAATAAAACCAGAATAGACTGACAACCATGGAAAAGAGAACAACCATTTAAGCCCCAAAATTTTATTACTACCTAAACACACAATCTGGACTTTTACTTGGCAGATTTTCCATTAATTGTCTCTCCAATCCATCTTCATATTATCCACCTAATAACAAAATACCTAACATTTACTGCCACAGTTACTGGGTCATTTGCTAGAACTGTGCCATGGGTTATCACATTTAAGACTCATTCTTAAAACACTGCTGCTTATCTGAGGCTTCCTCTGGACTACAGCCACCTGCATTTAATGATTAAATGAACTAACTTTCTTTCTTGGATTGTATTTCTCTGGTACATACAATGTGCCCTGTTAGGATACAATGAAGTACTGATGAGGTGTCAAGTCTTACACTCCAGGTCAGTTTGCAAAATGTAAAGGAAGCCATCAGAACCCAGCAAAACCAAGTAAAGCTCATATTTTCGTGTTTTCCTGGAAGGAATAGAAGTTTATTCCTGAAGAGGAAGCAGTAAACATTGATCAGCTGCTATGTGCCAAAGCACAGGCTGCACAGGAATCAACATTTTTGCAAATCTACTGTTTTGCAGTAGAAATACATAATTTGATTATGGAGCTTTCACATTAATAATTAGATGACAAATTCTTCAGTCAACATTTATTGCCAACTTTCCCATCACCAACAGGAGCTGTAATTGGCTTTAGCAATGCAGAGAGAGGGAGAGACACAGAGTGAAAAAAGAAATTACTACTGCTGCCATCACCAAGAACAGTCTAATGAATCCTGTTGAAAGAAATTATTCTGAAAGAAAATATGTACAGAGACATTTGCTAATTTCATTAGCACAAGGTGACATTTTAAAGAGCCAGGTGCCAGCCTTATCAGCTTACGAAGTCTTTTTAATACCCATTTCTTTTAAGATTCTTCAGTATTTTTCCTTAAATGAACACAGACCATACATCTAAAATATGATTAACCAGGTTTTTTAGCTGTCAGAACAGAAAGCAAAAATATCCTTTGGCAGATATTAAAAACTTCGAAGTCTAAACTGCTATTTAGTCCAAAGAACCCATGACTCTGAGGCAAAGTTTTCAAGATGTTTTTGACTCCTAGGAGACAGCCAAACATTCAATTTAAAATATGACTATGTGCAAAGAAAGACTATTTCAAATACAGACCAAGGTACAAATTGGAATTTTCACATGTTCTGCATCAACAGCACTTAAAAGTAAATTAATTAAAATTAGCCTTGACCTCTCAAAAGTGTTCTGTGTCCACCTTTATACACTTTATCAGAGTTGATCTCCTAAAACCAACTTAAACAAATAAAGTCAAAACTATTTATGAGGACACCAGCAAAAAGAATGCTACTCACTTGCATAAAAGCACTCTCAACATAAAACTTTGTAGCGGTAAGGTCAGTTGAGTCAATATTGGAGAATACACAAACCTTGCTAATACCTACTAATTCGTGTAACATTTAAGGTAGAAGTTAAGGCTAATTTTTTGCCCTCTCTCAGACATACTACTTCAAAAGACTGCTTGGAAACAGTTGTTACAACTCAGCCACATGCAGAACTTCCACTAGTTTAGGGACAGAAGGGGTGTTAAGCTCATCACGTTATATTATGATGGCTAAATACCAGACACACATCAGTAAATACTGCACAAAATCACAACTAAAGTCACAAAGTTAATCACTCCAAAGTTATAAAGTGCTAGAATTACAGCTGTCTGTCCCACCTGAATTTCACCCATTATGCACATCCTTTTTTAGTTTTTTTTTTTTGCTGCACCTATTTATTTTTATATTATGTAGATAACAAACCTGTTCCTCAGCATCTTGGCATCATTCAACACACAGGCTGGATGCTAAAATACCTTTCAAAATTATTAAACTTTTTTTTTTTTTCCCCTCTTGGGACCTTATTCTTGGGAAGGGCTAAACTTTTTTGGCAAAGTTTTACCTTACAACAAACAAGTGACATGAAAAAACTCAACCCACACTGTGAAGTCTGACAAAGTTATAAGTGATTGAAAAACAAATTTTAAAATGGAACCTGTACACATGAACTACATTAAAAATGGTGTGGAGTGAAACGCATACAATAAATAACATCAAACAGTTACGACAAAGCCCTAACCCAATGGCAAGTTGGTTAAAACAAATTGTCTAAATTATCAGTTATTCATTAATCTTAATTGAGATGAAGGAATGAAGTTCTGTAAATACTGCATCAACTAATTCATTGGACCAGGCACGGGTTCTCAACTTATTTTCTTCACAAGTTCAGGGCCTAAACCTGTTGTACATCAGACAGCTGAAATAACTACAACACCTTTTTAACAGCATCCTTGTGATTTAGGTCCCCTTCTTCATTAAACAGTTCAGAAGTGTGTTTAAGTACATATTCTCAAATATAAGACCCAATGCTTTGGTGAATCCTTTACTATTCTTACAATAATGAACATACAGCAGCTTTTCCTTTGAATTCAACACTAGCAGGACAGTTGAAATACTCCAAGGAAAACAAAATCCCACAGTCAAACCACATTTGGGGTACAGCCTGACAACTTTTCCTTGTGTAACTCACAGGCAAATGGAAGTTCAGTAAAGAACACAGGATTCAGCCTTGGTGGGGATAAGTAAAATTTGCTTCTCATCGATATCATTGATAATATTGGGTGCTATACACTCATGTGGATAGTGAAAAATTTGAATTTAAAGCTTATGTCAAACAGAGAAAATCAAAACCAGCTACCAAAATAAAGCTGAGAAATTCATACCCTTCTTCATCAGGATTGTGAAAGGATGAGTACAAATGATGCAACCTGCTTATGAAACTACCAGCATTGACATGTTTACATTTAAAAATAGGATTATTTTCATAAATTATATTATATTCATTTCAGTCAGTGGTCTAATTAAAAAAAAAAAACAAAAAAACCCCACACAACTGTAGCCTTATACCCATGTTGTAGGGCCCACTAACCTAATGTTTTATGATGAACTCAATGATTTGTTTGAAAATTCACACCCAGATTTGGCTTAAAACACAACCTTTTTTGAAGTTAAAGTTCACATCTTTATTGCCAGTCAGAACCAAATAAAACCAAATGTACTAACGTTTAGAACCACTTATTTCTACACTTCATTTCAGCGTTTTTCTCTTTCCTCTTTTCGACCTTGTCTATGAATTTTAGAAAAATCTCAAAAATGGATTTATTTAGACCTGAGGTATCATTTTGCATGAGTATGCAATGCCATCATTTAAAAAGTGTCTTGGCAATCGAAACAGACATTGTGGCCAACCACCTTCCACTGCCATCTCCCCTGCTGCCTTTCCCAGGCACCTTTCTGAGCCTCTGAGCTCCAGCAGAAGCGGGACATGGGGAAGGAAGCAGGACGATGGGGAGGGCCCCTTCCACAGGGCCTTAGTGCTGACGTTTCCATGCAGCGGTGGGGCGCGTACAGGAAAGGAAAGGAAGGTTCTTGCTTCTAAATATTCATGTCAGACTTTCTACAGACTCCAGAAGTTACCAGAGCACCAGCTACACCTGTTGATACTTGGGCATGTAACCATGGAGGACCAGATTTTTGTTATTTGTTTCTTTTTAGCTGAGGAATGAATTCTGCCCACTAAAAGTATAGTTGATGGGCGACATGCAGCTTGCAAAATGGTTTGGATCCCCCAATTCAAAAAGTTACTTTGAAAGAAGGTGTGTGTATATATATATGCATATATTTTTAATATATGAAAGCGACTGAAAAAATCATAATACGTTAATGCATAAGTATACATATATATATATACACACACAAACACACAAATATTTAGATGATCTTGCTGTAATCAAATATCAGGTTCTTCCTCCAATTCCCTTTCGTCTTTTCAAAAATATTGTATTAATACAGCATCTTATGAAGCAGTTTCATAACACAACATATTATGAACAGCACTGTGAAAGAACCACCGACAATGCCTAGTGGTTCCAACTTTTAGAAGCCAATATTCTCAGAAGAGTCTATTGGGTATCTTTATTTTAAAATCCACGAGACACCTTTAGGGACTCTTATCTGTAGAGGGTGTAAAGCTCAGCTTTGAAAAACAACAGCCAACAGTCAGATCCCTTCTGTAACATTTCAGTTGACACCTTCAGAAATAAAAGTCACAGATAAAAGCAGTTGAATTATAGAATGACAGTTCATATATGACTGATCTACTGTTCTCTGAAACAAGAACAAACCTCTGGCAGACTTCTTAAAAGTCTGAAAGATAAAAAAGCAGATACTACTTTGTGTAAACAAGGATTATAAAACTGAACAGGAGTGGTGATTTTTGTGCATGCATGTATTGGCTAGGCATGGTAGGGCTGCTTGTAGGAGTAAACTGCAGGTGGGAATGGAGAAGAAATCTTTGAAAATACATCTTTCTATCTACATACTTTTATTAAAAGTGGCTATGCAAAAGAAATACTTCCTCAAAGCCTGATGCTCTATAAAACAGACTAAACAAAGTAAAATGTAGGTGTTATTGCAGAACTTATATTATTCTAAACCTCAGATGTAATTCCAGAGTTGTTCTTTTTTTATCCTAACATCTCAATGACAGCCACTGATAGAGGACCTTCTAAACAAGAACACTTAATTATCCAGTTCATTTGTGTGCCACATTCTTCAGAACACTCATGTTGCCTAATTTATTCTCAGCCATTAAAGCTGCGTAGTTCTGGTTTTTTAATCCTACCTAACAGAGACTTTGTCTATTGCCAAAAGTTAACAGTCCTTTGATTCCTCTGTAAAGTTTCACTACTTAGTCCAGGTTTCAACTTGTCAGAAACTTAGGTGGGCGTAGCAAATTGCACTAATAAAATATTTATTTATTCTATCCAAAAATAACTTATGTACTGTCTATGAGGAAATTCTGCCAAGTAATGCAGCTGAATCTATTTAGCAGTTACATTGAGCAGTTACTCGAGTTGCAGTACTCTGCTCTTATTTGCCTCCTTTTGCTACACCTCACTCCCAATTCATAAGTTGCATGCGATTATGCAGAGAGTATGAGTTACTTGGCCACTTGGGCCTG
The DNA here is from genome assembly GCA_013399365.1 of Pampusana beccarii. NCBI lineage: Eukaryota > Metazoa > Chordata > Aves > Columbiformes > Columbidae > Pampusana > Pampusana beccarii. Next base: position 153,360 of record VWYH01009961.1, read on the forward strand.
ATCTAATTTGTACTGATAGTAAGTATTTGCAGTCTTTCTCTTAAGAGTAAATCGGTATTTTTCAAAAGGAATGTTTTCATCAAGTACAGACGCAGTTTCATCTGTATCTGCATAGCTTATCTTCTGAATAGGCAGATGTAGGACTACGTGCACCTTTGTCCTTGGAAACCCTGAGAGAAGCACTAAAAGGACACCAATGGCTGCCTCTTTCACCTGTACCAGTGGGGTACAATAAACCAACAGTGAGCTCTAAAGTCTTAGAAGAGTATCAGCTTACACAAGGAATTAATCCAGTAATTTCAAAAAAGAGTTATGGTCAATTGCTTAGCTATAAAAAGGTCCATCAAGCATGTCCCACTAATGCTGAATCAATGCCTCAAAGGAAATTGTTATTAATGAAAATACAGAATAAGCTAATTAGCTGTTTGTCTGCTTAATCCTATTGCTGAGGGTAAAAGCATTTTCTAAGTAAAAGTGCTTTTTATTTTATTAAAACCTATCGCAACTTTCAGAAGGCTGCAATTGTCTGCAGTGGAGAGTACTAACAGGCCAGGTCTCATTCTTTTGAGTTTGTGCAACTGAAGCAAATCACTCATTAATAAACAATTACCAGTTGTCTGTGAGTTGAGAGACACCGCAAGACTTTCTACTCTGGAGAAATGTATCTATTGATATGACCAAGCAACTGTCAATGCCTTGAATAACTAACATTATGAGAATTCACATAAGAGTTCTACAACTATATCTGGTAAGTTTTGAGCTTTACCTGTCTTGTCTTCGCTGATGTTTCTATGAAAGGAATTCCATAACTTCTTGCTAAATCCTGAGCTTGTTTTGTATCTACGGTTCTGGAAGGCAAATCACATTTGTTTCCTACTAGCACCATTGGGACATCTTCAGAGTCTTTAACTCTCTTTATTTGTTCCCTAAAAAGACAATTAAAAAAAAAAAAAGGCATTTTATTTAACAGGTATTGATAGTTTATACAGTAAATTTTAAAACAATAAAACAAAATTAACAGATTCCTATATCATTCTTCATGTTAATTTACTGCACATACACTATTAAAAGCCATGAAAAATAAATGGACTAATCCTGTCACCATCAGGTTTCTCATCTTACTTTAAAAAAAAGAAAAAAGGTTGATATTTTGCAAATTACTATAGATTTCAATGTCATTACAGAATGTTTACAGAACAAGCCTAAGAAGCTCTGATATAAATCCTCCTACTTATCTTTCATACTCAGCACTCATAATAATTAATTTGCTAAGATAAAATACTGTCTTGATTTTGGTTTGGTGGGGTTGGGTTTTTTTGTTTTGTTTTGTTTTATTAAAAACAGCATTATAAACCCTGCATTTAGACAGGGGTTTTTAAACTTTGAAGACCACTGGTCTGGTTCTCTACAAAGAGAAATTTGTTAAAGGAGTGCTTTCAAGCACTAATTAGAAAGCATCTTAAAATACTAGTTAGATGTACTAGTCAAGAATCCCAAGTAACAATCATTAATTTCACTACTTTTGCCTTCCCCAATAATCCAGCAGTAGGTTCCTTAGTTAATATAGTCGCTGTTTTCAGTTATTTATTTATGAGCCTTCAGCTTCAGTCTGCAAGGCCACCCACAGGTGTGTGAATGCGCAGTAGAAACTCCAGCACTCAACTCACAACACTCTTTGGCAAACTGAGAAGGCCTTCCTCTGCAATTCTCTCTTTAAAAACACAGATTCCACATAAAAACCTCCATGCTCCTTCTTCCCCTTACACTGACATTTATCTTACCTTTGTCCCTTTTTCCCCTACAACCAGATTAAACCCATTTGTAATGATCTGGTTAGATAATGAAGAGAAGTTCAAGTTTTTCTTGGCCCCAGTTTCACAGCAGTACTCCTCTGACCCTGTAGCTGCTCCAGGGAGATATATCATCATCAGTAAACTATTTCTGTAGGGAGGCACCTACCTGTTTAGCTACTCACACGAGCACACAACACAATTAAATGAGCTGATTTGCTGGCATACAGGAAAAAATGAAACCCTGTGATCAGGGCGGTTGCACCTCCTGACTTCAACTACTTTGAACTGCCACAGTTTCCCACCTTAAATGAAGAACTGTAACTTGCTGTTTGTAACAAAAGTGATGCAACTTCAGCTTATAAGTATATGTTGGGTTTGTGGGTAATACTGATACCAAAACACTCCTCCACCCTACAGCAACAGAGATCTGATAGCATTATAAATGCCTAAGTATGAAGAGCTTAACATTATGTGTTTGGGACTAATCTTTAACTGATGCTGCTACATTCAGTGATATTTGGTAGGATTTGCATTGCTTTCTAACAGAATATCCCAGGAGAATTCAGTATAAAAGTAAGCTACTAAGTTAGAAATGATCTGGTATGGTAATGACCAGAGACTGCTTCTATTTCTGTGTTAGTGTAGCTGACAAAGCATAAGTTGAAACTTTTAACTAATTATTTTTAAAAAGAGAATATGAAGAAACTGATAAGATAGTGGTTTTTAGCAATCATCCTGGAGCTCTGATTTTGTTTGTCTGCCCTTCTTAGGTGTCAGGGCTCACACATGCTACTCTCTTAGTAACACTTCACAGGTATTTCCACCCCCAGAACAAAAACTAATAACTGACATTATTGTCTATACAATTTCAAGTGTAAAACTTTTTCCATCTTGGCACAAAATTTTATCTATGGAATGGGAAGAGTTTACCTTTAGTTAAGTTTTCACTATGAATATGCAGAAATACTAAGTCACATTATACCAGAAGAGCTTTCAGATATTTTGTGTGCCTAACCTGTGAACAAGGCAGCAGATTTTCAGATTACCCAAAATTCAAGACCTACAGCTGCACAAATAAGTTGCAATATTGCTAATTTGCAAATTTCCCCTTAGATGCTATTTCAGAAGAAAACATTCCATTATTTAGTGGAAGAGCAAGCAATCTATCCACCTAAGAAAAGGGTTAGTCAATTTTCTTTCAAGGTACAAACCTATAATGGTGAATATCTTCAAAAGACTTCGTATTGTTTATAGCAAATACACAAAGGAAGCCTTCCCCTGTTCTCATATATTGGTCCCTCATTGCACTGTATTCTTCTTGACCTGCTGTATCAAGAATATCCAAGAGACAGGTTTCTCCATCAATTACTACTTGCTTCCTGTAGGAATCCTAAGGAAAAAAAAAAAACAAAACAAACAACATCAAATCTTGGTTAAACACAAACAAGTAAGATTTCAAGTACCTATAACTCAGGAGATAAGTTTTTTACTAACAATCAAGCATGACTGAAAAAACTTAAGAGTTAAAATCCAGCTTTACAGGTTGGCAAATGACAGTAGGGAAAGTGTCCTGTATTACATGTATACAGCAATCCAGAAGTGGAAAGAGCACTGAAAGGACAGGTTATTATTCATATTCTGAATCTTCAGTGAGTAACAGTACCTGTGCACACATACACCCAGAAAAAGACTGTTCTTATTTTGCACAAGAGGACAAAAAGTACAAATTTGATCCAGATCAAAACCATCTCCCCTTTGTCTCTGTGAACAGAAGAACTAAAGAAACCCATAATCCTGGTTTTAAAAGGTTTGACCTTGTTTAAGATCACTCAATTTACCTTTTTTTTACGGTAAAATTTGACCTTCATTCTATGGATGTTTACAGAAGTGTTGTGCCACAACAACGTACAAAATAATGACACAGAAAGAGTTCACAAGTATGACAACTCCAAAAAAAAAAAAAAAAAAAAAAAAAAAATCTAAGCCACTGAAAAGGAAATGAAGGATAAAAAGCCTTCAGTGTTTGGGACAGAAAAAAATCTGTTTTGTCTGCCTAAGGAAGTGCATATGATGATATTTGTTTTCAAAATTGAGTTATTTGAAGTTCAAGCTTTCTAGCCACAACAGACCAACACAAAGTCACATAAAAGCCCTGACCAGTTTGTTCATAGAGATGTTGGAACAAATTATTTCAACACTATCAATTCAAAGTTTGAAGGTCACTGATTCACGGGGCTAAAATCTGTACAAAGTCCCAAGCAACTAGATATTAATGTTCATCTACAGCTCTTTTTGGAGTTAGGCTTTTATGAGCACACAGTTTTAACGGTAATAACATACGCATTACTTTACCAATAACTATTTTCTATAAACATCTGTATATTCAAAATAAAACCATATCAATAAGGTTTAAAAATAGGTCATTGAGCAGTGCCATGAAGTTATCCTCAGTAAACAGTACTTGTAACAAATAAAAGGTATAAACACAAATCCTTGGTATTACCTTTCAGATCCTTTAGCTAGAGATTAACACAATATTGCTATTGTTCTTTTTAACACTATACAGAAGTGAACCTAAGGTCCTAGGCAGGGAATTAAAGAATTAAAGTTGCAATTCTATCCAACTTCAAGATTAATTCAGAATGACCTTCATTCCTTTGTACCCATTTTAAGGCACAGTACACCTACTCCTGTGCACTCTCTATCTCTTCCTATTTTTACAAAAGGTGCACTTCTTTCCTGTTGCTCGTGCTAAAAACCAAGAAGTAGGTAACTGTATGGAATCAGTATCTTAAACTACCCAAACTCTGCAATCTCACATTTATCTCGAGCATGGATGACATTTAACAGTATGAGGTAAAACAATATTGACTGTTTACATTAAAGATAAAAGTTTATTTCCAACATGATTTTGGAAATATTCATTTCACAGAAGTGCCAATTGAGTGTTCAAGGAAGAAGTGGGTGACTTCATAAATATATAAGCCATGTTTAAATTTTGATACAGCTGAGACAAATACACAAGCTCCAGTGTGTTGTAAAATAATCTTAATATTCTGTTTCATTGCTTAAAAAAACAAACACACACACACCCCACAAAAAGCCCCCAAATCTTCATTCCAATTCACTTCAATTCAATAGCAGGTCCCCCATGTCCTATGATATCTTTATCACAGTTCACAGTGAAGTACTAGTAGAACTTCTAGCATTATACTAGGCATACTTACAAGCTTTCATTTTTTTTTCTTCTTGCAATTTGACTGCTAGTATAAAAATACAAAAAACAGTTCTTGAAAGGCCTATATTATTCCTTTACATCTTAGCACTTCAAAGTAAAAGAAATTCCCCTCTACTGAGCTCTGAACAAAAGCTTTAAGTAATCTTCATTAAAGAAAATATTTTTTAAGAGGCAGAAACCCCATCACTTTTAAGAACTGCTGGCTTTAGCATGCCTACCATATTAGCAGTAGTAGCAAAGATGCACCAGTGTAAAGCACAGCACAGGTACAAGAAGGAATACTTTGAGATGATATTTGTTTTGCCTACTTCTGGAAAGAAAATTTTGTCAGTTACCAGAAAGTAGATTTGACGCAGAAGGAAAAAGAGAGAGGTGGAAGAGAAAATTCACGCTTATGATTTCCTTCCAAGCTACTGAAATAATAAACACTTTGCTTTTATGCCTCCCCCTGCCCCAAAAATATCAAACCTGCAATCACATTTGTCACTGTAGGAAAGAAAACTGAAGAACTACATTAAAAGCTCAGGCTCCTGGGACCCCCACCCCATCATGGTAAATACCAGTGTAAACATACCCAAGATAATACTTGCTTATTTAAGTGTTACCATATGTAAAAATTATCAAGTCCTGCAAAACAGAATGTAGGATCTACCAAAAATAAAAGTTATGCCACTATAGTACTTGGGGCACTTCTGCTTCAAAATACAACTGCAGAACCCAAATGGCCAGGCTCCCCTTCAACAAGGAAAAAAAAAAACTTCTAATCTATAAATGTAATTATTTATAAAATTCCACTAGCTTTACTGCACATTGGAAGATTTGCAGTAATTAACGCAATGAAGAAACAATGAAGAAATAGCCAGTGTAACACTATTAAGTACAAACTAAATGCAAACTAGAATTCAATTTGGAAATAGTAGCCCACTCCAAATACAAGTTTGCAATTTTTCGCCAATATACAGACTCAGCATATCCATATCAAAAAGTTTTCATTTAATTAATCACTTAACCTGCTTTTATTGGCTTTTCACAAGCCATAAAAATCAACGTTATGCTAAAGCAGTAGTAATTCCATCTGTTCACAAGCACTGATAAGCAAATGTGATAGGAAATCTGAGCTATACACTATATATGGAATTTATCTAAAAAAAAACCCAAACAAAACCACTGCTTAATAAATCCCATCTAAGCAAGTAACTATTATTTTGTAATAATCTAGTATACCAGTGATTTAATAATAAAATACCACAGCTACTAGGACTATGCTATCACAAACCAATGGTGGAAGTTTCACAGGTGTGCGGGTCATTTTAGAACACAGACTTAAATATCAGTATTCCTAAATCAGTCAAGGGATTTTGCTAATCCAATTAAAAAACCTCTGACGGGCAACTAAGGCAGCTGCTCTTTCTCTAGGACATTTAAAAGATGACATATATTTAGCACTAGGGCATGCTGAAGCTTAAAATATAAAATAAAATTTTAAAATTACGTTCTCACATAAGGTATTGTAAATAAAGACTTAACAAACCTCGACCAGTAGAGGGCACTAGTCCAACTGTTCTGTGTATTAGGCCAGATTTACAAGGGTTACTGTACATACAGTTAAAAAAAAACAACCCAAAAAAACTTTAAAATGCTTGGGTATAAATCTATGCTTGGACATCTACTTCAAATAAGATACAAAATTGTGAAACACATAGGAAGTATGCATATTTGAATAACAGCAGCCACCCAAACATGCACTCATTTTAATTCCTCCCATTGCCCCCTGTCATCTGTTATGCTCAGATATAAGTAAATAAATACTCAAGCAAGCCATGAAATTTGACATTTTCCAAACAAGTTATTTGTTGAACCATTAAGTCTATTCCACTGAAAAGTGCAACAACATTAACATTGTAAATGTATCTGTGATTAAGTAATGTATTTTTTTTCCTCTCTTCAACTGCATCATGTCCTCGCAACAGGAGAATTTTAGAAGTGTTGAGTTTCATTTTGTTAATCGCAGGAAAGATCTAAAACTATTCCATAATGGTGTAGTTATGGAATCCACTACAGAAAACAAACACTAAACTCTTTTCTCTGTCTACCACAAAATATTTAGCCTGATTATTTATCTGCAAGGGAAAATTAGTATTTTGGCAACAGCCGTATGGCAACCAAAGAAACAGTAGTAAGTGAGAAACAATAGTAGTGACACTACTGAACTGCCATTATTTACCAGTCAAAGCAACTTTATCCGTATTTGCTCATACTGCACAAAACCCACTCTGCAGCTATTGTTCTTTGATCAGCCCCCACCACCACAACTGCATCTCTCAGGAAGCACAATCCAGCAACCACTCTCAACCCAATGGGATTCCGCCCAGGCAAGGACTGAAGCATTTAAAACCAATTTCAACCCCATTCTCTGGAATGTTTGCCACTCCAAATCGCAGACCGCCCTTATTGTACCTGAATTATTTCTTCCCTACAAGCTTACCTACACGATTATTCCACAGCAGATTATTCCACAGCACAGTGCGCACACAAGGTGATTTACCACACAATAGGAAGGTACAGTCTCCATCCTCAAGGTCTCAGAATTTACAGGACAAAAACGGTAACTAGTGCTCAAACAAGAACTTGTAGGAGTTGCAGATTAAATTTGTTGTATGCGACAAGTTGTTGATGCTGGTAAAGCCCATTAGGTTAAAGGCTTCTTTCTTTCGGGAAAACATTGATTCTGGACCACACCATTATGCTAAAGTCATCCTGCACACTACCAAATAAAAGCCACAGTTCTGAGATTTTAGGTTCTTCTATAAGGAACTGTATTTTCAATATATTACTTTACATTGAAATGTATTTGGTATTCCTCAAAATACACAGGTTGTTGATCAGCAAAATGCCTCAAGTGATTTAGGAATGCAGGCATTCATGTTTTTGTGTTCCTAAATTGCTTACACAGTTCTGGCTTTGTATTACAACTTTAACACAGAACCTCCACAGCACTTTTTGTAACACACAAACATATCTCTAATCTAAGAGAAACACAGATTATTATGAACAAGCATTACAAAGGCCAACATCCCCCAAGGTTTCCTTTGCAGGAAAAATTAAGACCCCATGTTGCTTGTCCCTCTCAAGCAGTTCTGTGCATTTCCTGTTTTTTAAGCATGTTTTGGGTTGCTGTCAAGATTTCACACCGTAGTAATCTAAAGACCTGCTCTCTTAGTGCAAGTCAAAACACTCTTCCTTCCTCCATAGGTCCATTCACAAAATCTCCTACAAGCTTACATGAGGGTACTTAGCCAAGCAATGGAGAGACAGGAGGACACACGGGCACAGGAAGGTGAAGTCAATCAAGCCAATCCATCTCTCTCTGGGGCACAGTAACTCAGGCCTGAGCTTCAATGAAGTGAGGCAGCACTTCAGGGCACTGGCTCCTGCCCCTTAGGTCTACCTAAAAATGACTACACAGCCCTTTTCCAAGTCAAGATTTAAGCCTAAAAACTTGTGATTCTTTCAAGTAAGCTTAGAATATAAACATATACATGAACTCAGAAGATACAGAGGTTCAGTGCTGGGAACATAAAAATCTTGGGTAAACTATAGTGTCAGTTCTCCTTTTATACAGTCTGAGGTTATTAAATCCAAATATCCACATAAGATTTCAGACAACACTGGTATTTTTCTTACATTTAAAAAGTAGAGCTTGCTTGCTCATTAAAAGCCTTTAAAATATCACAACTTTCATAGCTTAAATACAATTTCAAATTTTGAGGAACTGTGCCTTGTGTTTCAAAGAATCCACTACAGCAGCTATCTCATAACTATTTTTTTTCTAGACACAGAAACAGGCACCAGTCTGTTTAAAAAGAAATAAAAACAAATCAGGCTCCAAATTTTTGCATCCTGCACCATAACATTCCAGAACACATTTCTCACCATGTGACACAGATCCTAATGATAGGAGCTGAGAAAACTTGACACGTACATTTCAGAACTACAAATTTCCCTTCTTCATATCAAAAGGGAAAGTCGCATTTAAGAGGTTGCACGCAAAACCATGAAGAGCTTTGCCAAACATTTAGAAGTGAGTTTGGCAAATACTTTGTCACCAAGATCCTAAAAACATGCATCCAAAATGTCCAATGAAACACGGCAATTAACACTACACTTCAACTGATCAAAATTGTTAATTTTTTACAGGAACTCTTGTTCCACAGCCAGATGAAGAAGCACAGGAATTTCCTCTCCAATGCTGGTCCAATGCTGACCATTACCTTTGAGTCCTTTTTAATATAAAGCCTTGTTCTATGTTTTTCGTGGTAACTGTCCAGAAGTAAACAACTACCATTTTTACTGATCATCTCTCGTCACAAGAAGATTAAGATTAAATTGTTTACCTCTATTGTAGGGTCATATTCATCCACAAAGTGATTCTGAATTAGCTGTATCGTCAAGGCGCTCTTGCCCACACCACCAGCTCCAACGACAACAAGTTTATATTCTGTCATTTTTTAGCAGACCTGACGACAAAGAAACCAACATTAAGCAGAAAGACTCAGGTTCCAACTAACGAGGATGCTGCTGGTGCGTTTCCATTCAGTATCACGTTCCTTTACTATTACCGGAAAGGAACTCCCTCCCTGAAAGACAAGACAAAAAAAGCTATGAGGGAATGCTATTTCTCTAATAAAATTATACATAGGGAACGTAGCTTGGGCGCTAAGCTGAAAGGTGCCCATTGCAAAGATATAAAAAAGCGACTATACGTTAAATTCTGGATGAGGTCAAAGAGTATTTCTTGCAGAGCGAAGATTTGTCTTCTCCGCTGCTTTCTGGCTCCGGGAGACAGCCCGCATTACTCTCTGGGAAACCGGGCCCGAACCGAGCGCCCCCCGGCTTCGAACATACACCCGCAAACACCCGTGCCGGGACAGGCGCGGCTGCGCCCGCCGCTTCGCCCGACGGCTTCACCGACGCAATCTATAATTTTTCTTAATTATTATATATATATATATATATTTTTTTTGGCCAGGGCGAGCTCAACG
>VWYH01009961.1:163550-203009 GCA_013399365.1 Pampusana beccarii
AAAAAATATATACATATATATATTAAAAAAAAGGAGGCGGGGGGGGGGATTGTGTGATTCGGCAGACGCTGCCGGGTTCCCGGAGGGCGTTGGCCACCTGTCCCACCGCCCCCTCCCGCGGCCGCCGAGCCACCGCCCGCGCCGCGGGGAAGGACGGCGGCGGGGCCGGCGGAGGCTGCTCCGGGGGATGCCGGCGGAGGGGAAGCGGGGCAGGGCGCAGCCCCGCGGGCGGCAGCGGGACACGGACCGAGAGGCGACCCCCGCCCCGCGCCCGACTGCCGGTGATTTCTTCCCCGCTCCGCGGCGGAGAGGGAACGGGGGTGCCCGGCTCCGCGTAAGCCGCAGCGCTTCCCCCCTAGCCCCACCTCGAAGGGAAAGGCGGGGAGGGAAGAAAGCGAGCGCGGCGGACTCGTCCCGGTCCAGCGGGGGTAGGGGGAGGCGGGTACCTGCCAGGCGCTGCAGCGGGCCGCGGGAGCACGCCGGCGCCTCCCTTGCCCGCCCCGCCGCGGCGGCCGCTCCGCGTCCCTTTCCGTCCCGGTCTGAAATGGCGGGGGACGGGGAGGGCTGGAGCTGCCGAGGGAGCCGAGCGCCGAGAGGGCGGATGGATGGATGGACGGACGGGTGTGATCGATGCGCTCCGCGCTCCCCTTGCGGCAGCCCCGGCCCCGCCCTCCTCCGCCTCCTCCCCCTCCTCCCGCCGCGACGCCTCAACCGCCCGCGGCCGCGGGCGGTTGCGGCGTCGCGGCGGGAGGAGGGGGAGGACCGAGAGCTGCGGTCGCGCATTGCGGGCACCGGGGGCTCGGTGGCGGCCAGAGGGGAAGCCTGGCCGAGGAACGGTGCGGCGGAGGGTGGCGAAGGGGAAAGAAGCACAATTCCAGCGTTTCCTCGCCGTTCCCCTCCGGCGGGGACCCGCCGCGGCTCCGCGGAGCGGGGTCTGAGGGGAAAGGGTTGGGCGGCCGCCGTGCGGCTTTTCTGGCGGTTTGTGCTGAGGGGAACGCGTTACGTGCCAAATGTAAAAAAATAATAATTAAAAAAAAAAAACAAAAAACACCAAAACAAACAAAAAACACACAAAAATAAACAAACAAAAAACCCCCAAACAAACAAACAATAAAACCCAGCATTTTTATCCATAGCCGGTCACGAAGGTGTCAGCAGAGGCCTTGTGGCACTGCTGAGAAACTTGGAGCGCACCTTAAAAGTTGGTCGGCTCGCAGTCATTTCAAAATGAAGCGTGAGGTTTTGTTATTATTATAGCTACTGGGATGCTCTGTGTAAAAGTTAATAAACAATATTGGGGTTTTTTTTAGGAAGCAGGTTAACAATTGCATAGCGAAGCCTTTTTCCTTACTAAAAGGTCAAAACCGTAATTCCCTGTAATCAAAAGACTCGAATGTGTCGATGAGTGGATCATAATGTCACGCGCCTGTGTTACATCCCGAGCAGTAAGGCTTCTTCGAAACACGTCCACAGGTCTCAGCCAAAGGGACCAAACCTTATTCCTGATGGAAGATTATCCCGAGGGTAACTCCAGTGATGTCGAGCGGCCCACACCAGGGATTAATTCGGCCAGTTTTGCTTTCTCTCTTTAAATTGGAAGGTCAGAAATAAACATGTCATCTCTACACATCTGGTGTGCAAGAATTTTAATTTAAAGAGGCTGGAGCTTTGTTCTCTGCGACTGCCTGTGACAACTTCCAGCTCCTTGCCTTCTCAGTGTGCATCTAAGGGGCTCTGGTTTTGGGCAGTACCCAGCAGATCGTTGAAAGCATTAACCCTCCGGGACTACGCCATCTCATTTAGGAAGCGTGTTCCCGTGATTAATTCATGTAAATAAGCCCAAGTCACTGTGGTGGTGTTCAGCACTACACCCTCGTGATTGACGTGTTAAGACTTGGGTGGGCAACAAGCACATCTTAGAGCTGTTGTGTGAAAAATGGTGTCTGTTCAGGAAGAGACTGCAAAAGATCAGAATTCTTGTATTCTTGAAACGAGAAGTTTCTGTCAGTGAAATCAGTGACAAAAGTCCTGTGGACTCCTGTGGGTGTTTCTGTAAGGTGTTTTTGTAAGGGTTTCTGTAAGGGTGTTTCTGTATATATACTTATATATACAATCGGAGGGTATATACCATCATAAACTACACAGAAAATTAAATTGGGAAACTCTTTGTGACCCCCACCTCTCCCAGGGATTTAGGTGTTACTAACCTCGTCATTTTTGTGAAAAATGTTACTAGGTTCTTTCCCAACAGCCTCAAAAAAAAAAGACTCACAAAAATACGTGTGATGGTGTAACATGAAATCATCTCGCAAATTAGAGTTAAAACTGAGTGATTCTGTTTGCTTATCAAGTAAGCTGCCTCACATGAGCAGATGTAAAAACCAAAAGAAAGACCTGCTTTCAAAGAACAAGTAGCCTGGTGGTAAAACCACAAGCCTGGGATGTGGGAAACCCACATTCCCATCTGTGGTGTGAAAGAGGCAAAGGAAGGATTTGAATGCAGATGTTCGGTAACTGAGGTAAACGCCCTGATCAGCAATTTTAGGATAGCTGGATCTCACTTTTGTGTTTTGCTCCCCCTAGGAAAACTATTTGAGTGTTGTGGTTCTTCCTAATGCAGTGGGAAAATGCCTGCGTAACAGGAAAACTTGCCCAGTTCTGCACATAATGCTGGTGTTCCACAAACAGCTTGGATGGTTTGTTCTCATCTGCAGGGCTTTATATGGGGAGAAGCTGTTCATCTTTAAACCCACACAGTCTCAGCTGAGATCAGAAGAGTATCCGGAGAGCTGCTGCCTTTGGTAGAACCTTCTCTGTGAAAACTTCAGGTCCTGATGACAGCTCGAATCGTCCCATCTCCATATGATCTCAATGAAATGTGCAAACAACCATTTTGCATATCGCTGGGAGGGAAAATGAATTGTTAGGATTCTGGAAAAAGCAGAATGCAAAACTTGATTTTTTTGTCTTTATATTTTGTATGCACAGATTTGTTTATAAATGTCTATTATGAAATTGTTGTTTCCTTTAATTAGGTTTTGTTTAGAAACGTCTTTTCAGGCTCATGTGTGAAGTGGTTTGAAAACAAGCTGAAATAAATGAGTTGATCAAAAATACTAAGCGCCAATCCATACACTGCATTGATATGAAAGCTGGTGAAAAGTCGGGACAAACAATGCAAAACCTCCTAGATGTTGTGGAAATGCTGTTCTATGAGTTATCGACTTCATTTCAGTAATTTTTTCTTCAGTGCAATTTGCAAAGAGAATTTTGAATGCAGGCAAAGCAGATGCACATTCTCAAATCCCAAAACACCTCAGTGTGCTAGAGCTAAATACTTTTCTTAAGCTAAAGGACATTCATCAATTCAAAGGCTTCTTCACATTTGCATTAAAATAATTCCAGTCCTGGATCCTCTGTGGATATGGATCTTTGAGGGCAAATCCGCAGTCACAGCTCCTAACTGTGACAAGATGCTTCCCCTATGATACCAAGTACTAAGGCAAGTATAATCCCATCAGCCACATATTTACACTACTCAGATTTGCCCAATCTTAAATATTATACAACAAATGCAGTGACATTTTAACTTTGAGAATACACGAGCTTTCACCACCCGTCAGCAGTTGTGAGGTGGAGATGGGGAGGAAATGTAAAATACAGCTCCAGCCTCAAGATAAATAGTAAGTTTTCCCTGTAACAGAGAGTGTCAGACAAGCTGAGACAAGAGTTAATTTTCCCATGGCTTTTTCTGGCATTGAACTCTATGCAAAGCAGATGCAAAGCCAATGCAGAGTTACTACAGGAAGATAAGTGGGTTTGTGCGACTTCCAAGTTTGTCTGATGTGTATTAGGAATATTAGTAAAGAGAATTTTTCTATCACACATAGACAGGCCCAGGGTCCCTGGCCAGTATGGCCAGCAGTGATTAATATGTTGTGAGATAACCTGCAAGATACATTCAGCCCTGGCCATGCATAAGCACATGGTTATACTTCAGCTGGTTTAGCCAGGGGCCACAATGCTGGCGTTAATGGTGGTTTCATGTTTTTAGGCCACCATGATGGCACTTGGCACAAAAACAGACGCTACCTGATCCACCTGCACATGTGAAGTGTTTACATGACAAAGCTTTTGAAGACATTTGACCTGGCTGCGTGGTCACGGTTATATGAGCTGTGTGTTTTGTTTTATGCAGGTACAGTATTTTGCTCTGGTGTGAGATTCCACATGCCACCCAGGAGTGGCATTTGAGACATTTCTGTCATTCGGGATGTACTAGCCTTCAGTTTTTACCTTCTCCCCTTCTCCTCCCAGGAAAATTAAGACCTTTAAGGAAATCCTGCCAACTTCATTGTGCTGCCCTGCCGTTGTTAAGACCACCTACAGAAGATTTTTCTTCTTTTATCTAGAGCAGTATGAATGTCCTTACAAATTTTTGTCTGCTGACACAGCAGGAGACAATTATATTCCCCAAGACTTTTAACTCACTAACTCAAGACAGGATCTACAAGACATATGGGATAGCGTACAGCAAACTTAAATATATAAATATTTACGTCCATAGATAATAATCTCTATATATGCAATTTTAAATATGTGAGTTTATATTAAAATAAAAGCTATAGTTCTCATGGGCTGTTCATTTTTGTGCCTTATCAGATTTCCCATAGTGGTATGGAACTCCTAGTAATTTTGTGTGTATAGATTGAAGTTTAACATAGATGAACTCAGACAGTATATGAACACAGCATATATGGACTCCCGCTGTATATGAACATGTTTTGCCTTGTCACTGCAAATCAGTTTCAAATTATCTGAGGGACCCCAAGAAACCCACAAACCCTAAACAAAAAAGTATCTTTCAAATGCTCAGCTTTATAAAGCACAATTTTAGGTTCTGCTACTTTGGCTTCAGTGGCAGCTAGCTTGTCCAGAAGAACAGCATGAGGTTGTGCAAACCTTTCTTCTTTTTTATAGGTAGGCACTAAGGAAACATGGTTAATGTATTTTTGGGCAATAACAGTAGATTTGGTTTGAAAGTAACGTGCTAAGATACACCACATTACTGATATTTGTAAATGGTTTGACTTTTGGTTCAGTTCAGCTGTCTCTGACTTTTTGAACATAGTTCTCTGCTAAAAATGGATGAGGAGAGAGAAACAGTTGAACTGTGAACAATTCTTCAGAAAACTGGATGCTTTTGCCATCCCACTAATGTGATCTGGCATTAATTAACATAGCACCTCTCTAATTATATTGTCAGCATACAGCCACTAAATTAAAATACAAAGAGAATAGTTAAAGTTTCCCTATTTAACTTTAGTATTTCTTTTAAAGCATAATTTTTCAAGTTTTGTGTATATAGGAAATCATCCAAAGCCCACTGAAGTTAATAGGCTTCATTCCGATTAGGCCCAGAAATGTTTGGAAAAATTGGTGGGGTGTCCAAACTGCCTCTCTGAAGCAAGTGATTCAATGCCTCCTTTCTATTATTGGCGCCCACAGCTCAGCACCCAACACTGAGTGTGCAACACCACAGATCTAACGGGTGTCTCAAGGGACTGAAGCCTAGCTCGTGGGGAGAAAGAGAGAGCATTAAGTGTGGTGGAAGTTCACAATCCTGCTGCACCCATGCCTTTAGGGTGCCAAAAAGAATCACTAGGATGAAGGACTTAAGTAAGTAGATCTCTCCTACCTACAAGACAGCATGGCAGAGCAGTGGAGGGGGCTCCACACCACACACTTGCAGTTCGGCTGGGTCAGTTGCAGCAAAACGTAGTCCTGAGACACACCAGGCCATCTGCTTCCCCAGTGGAACCTGCAGGAGGCGAACGGAGAATGCCAGCCCTGGCATGATCGACTCCTCTCAAGCAGCTCCCACCTGTCTCTCGCATGTTTTTCTCTTCTCGTCCTCTTGAGTTGGCACGGCAGGCACAGGACAGTGACCATCTCCGCAAATTGCCCCTCAGCTCTAAGCTGGTGGTAGAAATCAGGCAGCTGAGGAAATATGGCAGTGCTTCATGGCAGCATACCTTGCTACGTCCCGTGCTTTTAGCATTGAGCTAGGTTCAGCTGCTCCCTGATGCTCTCCTAATGATTTTTGTGTCTTTCTTTCTTCAGCTGAGAAGAACTGTGGGGAACAACTAGTGCCTTTGCAGAGCTTGTGCTCTCAGTGCAGAACTGAGAGGCCTTGAGCAAAACCTTTCGTTCCAGCTAAGTCCGTCCTGCTTAAAAAGCACCCTGTCCATGGGCGAGAGGAACCTGCATGTGTGGCTGAGCCAGTCTGGGAGTGATGCCAAAATGAAACGCTGGGTTAACTTTGCCTTTTGGCATGACCTAGAGTTCAATCCTGCTCTCAGTGAATGGCAGCGCTGCCACTTGAGTTTACGTGTTAGCCTTGTCTGCCCTTCAGCATCACTAGCCGACGCTCATATCCCTTGGTATTATTAAAATCTTTGATATCTAGCTGATTTCTAGCTCACCAAGGGTTTTATTTCTCTGGAGTCTGGTAAAACTATACATATCTCTGGAATGATCAAAAACACATGGAAAAATATTAAAATGGTGCATAAAAAGAAAAAGAATAAAATACTTTCTTTCCAAGACAGCTACTCTTTTGCTTCAGACTTTTTACTTCAGGAAAAAAAAATAATCGAAGTGCTGTCAGCACTTTGGAAATTACATCCCTTTTTCCACCCAACAGTCTTTTGCCTATTTTGCCTAGACTTGTAAGCCAAGCATGTTGCTACAGCTCAGGATAATGCATGAAGACCTAACATTTTTCAAAGAAGTAAAAAGCATTCCAGCAGCAGTAGCAGTTTGCATTTTTCTTGGACAGGATGTGTTTCCCTGGCTCCCCTGGGAAACTGGAAGCAGAATCCCAGGGCAGCCCTCCTCACAAACCACTGTGCTTGGGAGTCAGCTATTTTGGGGATGTGAGCCAGCCCAGAAAACCCAGCCACTGGAGACATTGGGCTAGGGATTTAGGAAGGATTTGATTTAGGGAAGGCTGGAAGCCCCTATCAATGACTTTCATTCACTGCTGTCACAAAGGCTAAAATATGGCCCATTGAATGGTATTTTTGGTCTACCCAAATGATGCAGGACTGGTCTCCCTGTGCCCTGTGACTTCTGCGTTTGTGCACACTAGTGCCAAAATCTGTGTGGGCAAGGTGCATTTACAAGGCCACTAAATGAAAGTGGTGTGATTTTACGCAGGGAGAAATGCAAGCATTTCACGTTCTCAGTCATGAGGCACTTAAAACACATCTGCTCTCTGTTACTTTGTAAACCAAACCCCAAGCTTGAACATATCAAATTTTGTGTTCACATCTTCACATCTCTTGGTTACATAATACATTAAGTTAGACGGTAAATGGTGTAGGACAACCCTTGTGGCCAGACCCTATACCAGCAGAAAGGAATACCGTGTGTGCAGAGTGATATACCCTGTTGCAGGCAGTTCTGGGCTGTCCAAGGCTATAGGTGAAAATGAGTTTTGCAACTCAAAATTATATAGTGGCCAGAGGCAGAAAAGGGCCTTGACATTTCTGTGGTAGGAGACAAGGATATGTAACTAGGGCAAAACCTCTGTCGAGGCAAAGCCTCTGTCTGTCCCCGTTGCTGCCAAGGCATGAGGATGCACAAGGCAGGGGTTGCTGATGCTCAGTATGGCAAACCCCAACCATATTAGTCATCTTCATCCCATAAAACCAAGCTCTTCCTAGGTGCCACAGCTGTGGGCAAAAAAGACAGTGGGGCCACACTGTTCCTGCCTCTTCCCTTACCGTCCTGGTCTGCTGTCCTCACTCTACATCTACAGCCAGCTCAAATAAATTATGTATGTCACTATATGTATTTTATAGCAGCTTACGAAACAATTCTTTCATCTCACTTTAGGCCTTTGGTCGTTACTACCATACGAGTGATAACAAATAGATAAACACAGGAAGAAGTAATACATATCTGCAGCAGCAGCAGTTTGGTTACCTGCTTCCTTGCACATACGCACACTCCAATTCTAGAATCTCATTTTAAGAAAAGGTCACTGTACTCAAGATCACAGGTCCTACTTTTGTGTGCTGTAATTCAGTTTTCATTCCATTTCATTTCAGGAGATTACACTGTACGTTTATCCACCTACACACTCAGAACTATTTGGGAATGGCTGAATTTACTCCAGACTTGAATTAGAACAAGTTATAGCAAAATTTGTCTGATAGTGATCAGTAAGTCCAATAGCAGTGTGCAGCCCTAGAAAATGGACCTAGAAGCACTGGGAGAATGTGAATATGGTGGGCAGTATTGCTGCAGTATAACCCGTACACTCAGATATGGTTCTAAAATAAAAGAAACTTCTGTTTAATCACAACAGTGGGATTTTTAGGATCGCTTGCTCTTGCAGAGGCAGTTAAATAGATCCTGACATACAGTACCAAGGAAGGAAATGTACATGTTTATTTTGGAGTGTTTGTATCATTGGATAGACAGCTTATAGGAAAATGGAAAACATGTAGCAGTAATTTATTTCTAAAGGGAAGGGGGAGAAAAGTCAAGGAAATTCCCTCACGGTCTGCTTGGAGCCAGGTTTTAAGCTGGTGTAAATCTGCAGGCTAGGTTAAAATTATTGGAACCAGCTCATGTCCTGTATCAATAGAAATCAATACAGCAATGTTGATTTATGTTAGCTGGTGATTTGAGGCCCTGAGGAGAGCCAGCATTATCAGACTCCTGCATCAGGGTAAGACCAGGGCTTTGCCCTAGGATCAGATCCAGCTCTCATCTGCACTGGAGCTGTGCAGCCAGGTAGCAGCCCCTGTCCCTTGTTATATGTCCATAAACGTCAGCCTCTTCCTCTCTTTCCCCCACCCTAGCAAGTCCTCTCCTGACCACATCAAAATGAAATTCTAAGCTTTGCAATGATTCCCATTTGCTTGTTCTTAGGTCCCAACTCTCAACAGCTTTGCAGACCGCAAATGTATTCTTCACGACCTCCTCAATATGTTTGCATTATCAGCTGTTACATTTTTTATTACACATCATTGAGTTTGATGCATCGAGTCTTTATGCAGCTTGCCTCTGCTCTCTAGGAATTTCACAAATAAATCATTGACATGCCCTGCAAACTGTCAAAGAGTTGCTGATATACCCTACAGTAGAAAGGCACTAGAATGCTTTAATAAAGAACACTATCGGTTTTGAAAATACATTTCTATGGTGAGAGGAGTTGATGGTTTGTACATGATGTTTCACACCCGTGATAAAATTCTTTACAGTAAAGTTAAAAGTCCTGAGCAGTACCCACACACACAAAATTGTTAAAGATGCTCAGTGGGTTGAAGCTCTCATCTTTGTTTGAACATTTAGACCTTTCTGAGTGTCCTTTGTACAGCAGAGCACAGATACAAAAGCCAGGCTTACTGATGCAGCCGCTTTTCCACACCACGAGGTCAGAGTCTTGGGCAAAGATTTCCTCCACTCAAAGGTAGGAACAGAGGAGAGAAAGGGGTGCTGGATCTGTCTAAACAGCTGCCTCTGGTTTTTGTGAGCACCCTGAAAAGAAAGGATACCACAGCCCCTGTTTCTTGGAACAAGGCCTGGTGTTTCTGCAAATGGGAATTGACTGTCTGCTGTTTATAACCATCCTTGTGGTAATCAGCAAGTGTCCATACATTCTTTAAATAGACACATTACCCTAAGGAAATACCCAAGTCAGCACCTCCGTATCCTGCTCTTATAAAGGAAACCTGACCTACAAGGCAACAAAATTCGCTGCGACTTGGTGAAGGGGCAGAAATATTTTAGCTAAGGCCTGACTGCTGCTTTCTTTTCTTGGAGAGGTAGCTCCATCACAATTGTTTCAGCTCTCACATATGTCAGTTTTACTCTGGGGTAACTCCAGTTACTTAGTGCAGTTGCTCCATAAGTACACAAGTGGTAACGAGAAAAGAACTGAGCCTCAAGGAGCTGCTTCCTAAGTAAAGCAAGAAGGATATGATCAAGTAATCGATTAGTTTATAGAGTCCTCATTAATTCTCACTCACTGGTGTTAAATATGGAAGTGTATATTTCCAAATCTTTTTCCCAGGAAATAAGAGCTCTTTTTTCTGATACTCAAGTCTTACGGTATGAATAATTTAAAACTAGAGAAGACAAAGCACCAGAGAGTGTGTTAAGAAAAATGATAATAGAGTATATGTATATGATCAACTATCAGAAGAACAGACAAGACAGTCTTCCTTCTTTCTCAATACCTGCAGAAGAAGGGTCTGTACTATAGTACTATAGACAGACAGGGTGCTTGGGACAGTAATTCTAAAAAGAGCTTCACTGAAATACTTATCTCTAAAGAGGTCTTCATAACCAGGTGGTGTCTGGGAAAATGTGACTTCCAAAATATTATGAAAGTACACATTTAGTATAGAGAAGGAAAGAAAAAGCCACTGAAAAGGCATCACAAACTGTAGCATTACACACATCCATTAAACTGTATT
This sequence comes from Pampusana beccarii, assembly GCA_013399365.1. NCBI lineage: Eukaryota > Metazoa > Chordata > Aves > Columbiformes > Columbidae > Pampusana > Pampusana beccarii. The sequence continues at coordinate 174,047 of VWYH01009961.1, forward strand.
TTGCTATCTCAGCGCAGTCAGGAACTTTGCAATTATAAACAAACAGAAGACAGAGATTACATGCTAGATTTTTTACACCATATTTTGCATCAGTATCTGGTTGTATAACCTAAAGTGAGGATACTGAAGTCAATGAAGCCACTTGGTAATGTCCCTACTATAAGTGAGATCAGAACTAACTGTAATATATATGTTAAAACTTCATTAACACCAGAATGAGTGGGGGAAATGAATTTTTTCTAGTATGTTTCCTTCATTACTTGTCAGATTTTGATCAGACTTTCCTGAAAAACCTTCCATGTATAGAAATATATACAGGGTGTTTCAAAAAGATGAACCAAATTTGAAATCACTGTATCTCTGCAACCATAAACTGCCTGAATGAAACTCTTACCACTTGAAAGGGCGGGGCATAGAGTTTCAAATGATTACTGCTTGATAACTCATTACACCGTTTGTAAATCTTTGTGTAATTGTAACATGTTGCCATTGTGAAATATACTGCTTTGAAACCGGGTCCATCTTTTTGCAACACCCTGTATTTTGAAGGAAATGCAATGAACAAGCCAATTTAGTTTTGCAGGAAATATACCGAGGATGCACATACAGTTAAATTTTTCATAAGACTTAACCACTAACAATTCTTTACATTGTTCTCCTGCCATAATTTGAATTTGCCCTTTGAATTGTTGATTGACATTTCTACTTTTCAAAGGCATCTAAATAACTTCATGTGAACAGCTGACATCTCAGTTTGTGTCAGAGAGAACTTCTGTATCTAGAACAGCTACTTGTCAGTGGGCCTTCCCTGAAGAGGTAGAAAGATGAGAAGTATTGTGGTTAAGGAAGAAACATGAGTCAATGGGTTTGTCACCCTGTCAACTCTTAAATTGCGGTGTTCGCACTCACGTTCGGCTTGAGATTAAGCACGACCGAGATGTGGCCAAGCCATACTTCTGGTCACGTCTGAAGTCTGTCCAGATGGCAGGCATCCCTGCTCCTCACAGAACTTCAGTGACAGGCCAAGGCTTCTGACTCACGCAGCTCCCGCCGAGCACAGCAGCCATGGGGAGGTACAGCCAGTCGTGGAGACACCAGCATGTTCCAGGCATGGGAGCAGTGGCAGTCAGGGGACAATACCTGATGAAGTAAGCTACTTCAGTCTGCACCCTGCCCCTCCAGGAAGGCTGAACTGAGACCTTGCAGGGAGTGGGGAGCAGCAGGGCACTGTCCTGCAGGAGCTTAGCACCAGCACTGGTGCTGAGGGGCGACCTGAGTCCTGGCTGTGACCAAAGGGGTTGGATACAGGCCGGCTGTGTCTCAGATGTGGGGAGATAAGACAGGCTCGCAGGTGTGCTTAGGGAATGCCACTTACATGCAGTTTGGAGCTTTCTTCCATTTGGATGCAAACAATGTTAAAACAACCTGGAGAACCTAGAGTCAGGCTAAACTGTCTAAGTAGACACAGAATATGTGCTTCTGACGGGGACTTGACTGTGCGAGCTTCTTTTTCGCTTGGTCTGTTTGGAAGATGCGGTCTCTGGTTACTGATGTTAACTGCTGTTTAAGGGGCAGAGATTACACAGTTCTATAGAGGACATAGCCTTAGAGTTAATTAAGGCCTCAGATGTTTTTCTTATTGGAACCACCTCACTCTTGACTGGGATAAGCAACATATCATAGGCAGTGTGTGTTTGGAAGCCTTGTTCATGACAGCCAGGAAGGCAGATGAAGATGAGTGCTCCTGAGCACACTGGCAGCACAGGACTCTGAGGCTCTATACAGCCTCCTTTAAGTTTCCACATCTATTTAGCAGGGCAAGACCATTTCTGTGGCACTCTGCACATGTGAGTCTTGGTGGACAGGGAGCAGCTACACACATTCACAGATCAGCCTGAAGGGACAACCATGATTCATTTACATTCTCTGTTCCCAGTAGGTCCTGTGTGGGGGTTAGCAGCCCTCTGTAATCAGTAATCCTGTAAGCCATTGACAGACATGAGCATTATGACCACCATGGTTTGAACTCTCCGCATTTGCAGACGGTGGCCAATCTGACCCCTCACACAGCACAGAACAAATCTCACCCAGGCATTTCTGCAACAAGCTCTGAGCTTGTCCATGAGCTTTTACATGCCTCTAAAGGAGTCACCTACTACTGCTAGTGAAACTTCCTTCATGTCATGGACTGATTTAAGCTTTGTGGTACAAAGGGATAAAGCTACTGAGGCAAATACATCTCTGTAGGAGCCATATTTCTTACATTCTTTCCCCCAGCTAGGGAGGGTTCACTCACCTGGCACCACTGCTGCCAATAAGGAGAGCAGTCTGCTTCACCAGGGAGCGTGGATGAGGCGAGGGGAAGAGTGAAAGCCTGTTGATGTGAAAGGCAAGGACAGCAATAGATCAGTGGAAGCATATGAGCTGACAGGTATATTTTCTGTCGAAACAAACAAACAAACAAACAAACAAACAAACGCAGAAGCATAGTTCAGCTTTCTGTGAAGAACAATTCTTCATATACTTCAGTCACTTACTGACTTTTGAAGAATTCCTCTAAAGTTCCTATCGAACATCACAGCTGGTAAAGCTTATAAATCTATTTAAGACCCAGGAAAGGAAGATGATACAGGACTGCAGTATGTCATTGCACAAATAGTGTAGTTCACCAAAAATAAGAACCTGAAGATTTGCCCCTGTCTTCACCCTACAATTACGGGGAGGGAGTGACTGTGGAACATAGCGCTTAGGACACCATGGAACATATTTGGCCTCCAGGCGGTTCTCGGAGCACCTTGACATACATAATTAGTAAGGATGCTGGTGTTTATTTAGGGCTTGTGGTTGTGAAAAATAGAACAAAGGGATTTTTTGGGGGGTGGGCAATAATCAAGGCAGTAAAATAATTTCTCACCTCTCTTTGCTTTTTCTCTCAGATTTTCTATCATAGAAACAAAGCGAACCTCACCCCTATCCAGTTGCTTCACTTAACTCCTGCTTTCTTGACAGCTAACACATGCTATGCGAGATTACTTCCCTCCATTCGCTTTTGCCTCTACCCTTCCATTTCATGCTTGCTGTATCATCTTATAGCTAGAAGATCTTACTATTTCAAACAGTTTTTGAGAGCCTATAGTCAGACTGACAGAAGGCAGCAGGGAATGAGCTTAGCTTGCTATTTTTCTCAATAGCTCTCTTTGAGATGAAAATTCCTCCTTGCCACACGAAGTCCTAAATGAAAGAGTAATTTCTGACTTGCTTTCACAAACCTTTTGATTTTCTTCTTCTTTAGTCTGCATATGTCTCACAGATATTTCTCCAGCCCCTGCTCCTCAGGGACCAGTATCACACATCACTCTTACAATTTTATCAAAGCTTTCCTTTTAACAGAGAGATGCTCCTTAGAAAAAGTTCAAATCTCAGTTTCCCTGAGCTTTGTGAGAGCAATCAGCTCAAGTCAATGTTTTTCTGGGATATTTTTTCTTTGAAAATTCGGAATAAAACTTTGTTGGTTAAAAGTAACATTACTTTTCAAAAAATATAAACTCATATTAGCACCTGAAGTTTGTAGCTTATGCCCATCCATTCCTTTAAATGTTCATTAGTAAAACACTTGTTTCCTGAAGGCAGAAAAATAGTCATTAGCATCTGACATTACAATCAGAAATAAAGGTTTATACATACGTGATCAAACAGTACAATTAGAGTGCATTACAGAACTCTAATTCAATGGACTTCATTTTAGCCTATTCTGCTCTGCAGTTCCTTTGTTTCAAGGAGAAACAAGATAAAGGCTGGGTAGGTGAGTAATAAACTTATATCACATATGTTAATATAGAGTAATCAGATGTTAATTTTTATTCAAAAGGCCTATTGTGCAAGACACTGTTCAAACAAAGACAAACATATTTCCTGCCTGGCAAGTCAGTAAAGGCAAAAGGGATAATGAATCCATTTTAACAGAAGTAGATCCTGACATGAAGCATAGTAAATTCAGTGCTGGTCTTTCCATTGACTTCTCTTTATTTCAGATAATGTATCCATATGCACATGTGTGCACACAAATGCACAGAAACTTGTTCCACCTATGTTTATAGACACACACATTTTACTTAGATGTAAGTCTTGGAGTGATGCTACATCTGCACAGCAGTGTACGTGATCTTACGGAAAAAAGGAATCCAGGCTTCACTTGGCAATGAAATCAATAGCCAATTCGTTTAATTGCTGCCACTCTCCTGAAAGGCATTGTGTCTTCACAGTTGTACTATGACAGAAGAAGGTAGTGAGGGAAGATCTATATTGAACAGAAGTAGAGGATTAGATTGTATTGTTGAGAATAATAAGCACATATTTTCATTCAAACAAGCTTTCCTATGAAAAGGAGAAGGAACTTCACTATTTGAATTTTTCTGGTTTTTAGTGTGAGCTGAGGTACTCAAATACTTCACTGAATGCATGAGCTACAAAGCAGAGTTTTAGCAATGTGGGGGCAGGGTAAGAATGTATCTTTTCTTTAGCAGCATTTCACGAACTAGTTCTCACAAATTTTTGAAATACTTTGTGTGGCATTTAATGAAGTCACATCAAGACTCCCTCCTCAGCCCTTAAGAGATGCTATTGTCTTTTTCAAACATGCTTTTTCAAAGCATACTCCTTCACTGGTAAACTGGTTGTGATAAAAACAAGCATGAAACAGAGAGAAAACTTAAGTTAAGTTAAACATTCCCTTGTGTGGCAAACAAGCAGCTCAGAAACTTCAGGAAAGAAGCCAGTGTTACAAAGTCTAATGCATGCAGGACAATTTTCAAACTGAGGCTCAACAAAGTTGGGTGTCCTACCCTATACACATAGATTGACCAAAACCCGTGTGAAGTGCTTCTGTCAATACGAACTTCCAGATACAGACTTCTATGCTTAGATTTAGCTTTTGTTTGTGAACACTTACTCCCCATTTGCCCTTTAGCCCATCATGTAGGAGGCTGGCTCCTACATAAAAATCACAGTACCTTTTATCTAAATCCTGCTTCTTAGCCTATCCCTAGCCTTTCTTAGCCTAGCAGGAGTAATGTTAGTCTCAAAATCATGTCCAAACTTCAGCAAACAAATGCACTCTGCCTACTGAGCTTTCCTACTTAGTTTCAGTCAGAAAAAAACATGCTGCAGGTTCTATGTTGTAGTGTTTTACAAAGTTTGTACAACATAAAAGTACCGAGTCTTTGTCAAAATGTGCTCTACTTCAGACACTGCCACAAATGTGGGTGAAAAATTGCTCAGCATATAGTGTACATGTATGGCTCTGAAATATCTTTGTGTGAAGGAACTTCTATAAGTGATGTATAAATCTATTTTTGTGCATTTAAAGGCATTTCTTTTTGTCGTATATTGTCTCAGGCTAATGTAAACAGTTATGCCACTTGTACATTTGCAAACTGGGGTATGAATAAATAACAATTAAACTGTTTATACTTTCATTTTCAAATTTTACATTCTGCTGGCACTGAGAATTTATAACTTGAAGGCTGAATCCACAACTGAGGAGTTACTATAAAGGAAGGACGCACATGGCTAAGTACTGGTTTTATAACATCTTGCTTGCAGATATTTCCTTTTGCAAACTCTAATGGGAGATGAGGGAAGATCCGTGCTTCAGTTTATCTGAACCACCAAAGTTTACAGAGAAGGAAAAGAGTGGGTGGGAGAAGAGGAAAAGGGAGAGGAAGCTGGGGAAAGAAAAAAAAAAAGAGAGGTTTCAGCTGTTGTCTATCCATGTTCTAAATACAGGATCCTCTGATCTACTGATACGTAATTCATACCAGCAATTTGACACCTTGAAAATATTTTGCACGGACCTGATGATGTTATGTATATTTTTCCTCCACCTCCTTTAATAAACAGTGCCATCGGATGATTTTCCTCTCTTAGCCTGAGTCATTTCCTCTTCCGTCGCTTCAAGCTCTTTTAGCCTACAACTAACACTAACCACCTCTCCATCACGGGAGTCCTTCATATCTGTCCTCTCAGCTGCAGTTATTAGCTTGCAAGTTAATAGCTTGCAAGAATTAGGCATTACTGTTTGGGGAAGCTACTGTGACACTTGCTGGGGTGTGAATTTAGTGAATTTAGGTGTGGTTTAAGTGCCCACGTGGACATTCTTACTCTGTACTAAAAGTGCCTTTTTTGTGGTTTAATTTGACACATTTCCAAAGTAGCCTATTCTAAAGCCACGTGGACACATCTACATGGAAAAATAGCTTGTAATAGCTTGTATTCCTCACTGCCTCCTATGTGGAGATGGTTATTTCCATCCTAATCGCACTCTGGAATTGGTTACTTAAATCTTGCATAGTTTTACATTAAAAATCTATTTTGTCTCTATTATCTCTTTTATGTTACCAACTGACAGCAACTCTACCCAGCTGTATAAAATGCGACCTTCCATGATTTCCCTTTTTCACAAACATTTCAAAATACCTTAAATGAGTGATATTTTTTACACTTTACTGCAATGCCACAGATGAAACACAGCTTTTTAGCAAAATTCATGCTGATGAGACGTTGTTATAGAAATACTTAAAATGTGAACCGTTTAATCTGCAGCCATTGTGATGTGGGGAAAAAATGACAAATACTTACAGCTTTTACAACTCCGAAAAGCTGCTCCAAACCACCACAGATCTCGTTTTTCCTCTGATGTGCCCTTTTTTTCTCCCAGCATCCCATCTGGGCACACTTGTAGGAAGTGCAAACTGAGCCAAGGCTTCTGCAGTTCCCACAAGAGCAGGTCTGTGGTTTTGGCGTTTACGGCCTAGCCTGGCAGGCAGCAGTGTGACAGCAGCAGGTATGAGGCAAGGAGAGCCAACACGTGAGGTGGCAGTGTTTCAGCAGAGCCAAGACAGCGGTGATGCATTATTAGCGAGAGGTTGAAGCTTCTGGGGCATGTTCAGAGGAAGGGGTTTAGGCTGAGGAAGAAATGGAGTGTACCGGTGGGAAAAGGGTTTTGGAAGAAGGACAATCCTGGCAGGAGAGAGGGGGAAGTGGGGAACTGGAAGGGCTGAAGGGCTCTGCAGTGGAAGGGGAGGAGCAGACCTCTTTGTGCCAGGCGGTGTTGGGCAACCAAAGACAAGTATTAGTGGATGTGAGCTCTGGCTGGGAAGTGCAGGAGGGCTCCTGAGACAAGATGGGTGGATAGCTGGGTTCCCCAGGGCACAGACAAAGCTGGATTTGCCTGGGACATACTCCTTCACAGGCATTCCCAGTTACACCTGGGGTCTAATGCAGGGTGACTAAGGTTACTTAATGCTACTACCCTATCAATTACCTTTACCTTCCTCATCCTCATTTCTACTGTTAGAAAAACAGTAGCTTAGTTCAGAACTCTGTGCTTACTGCTGGTGGAGCCTTTTTGAACTTTGGGGACGTCAGCAACAGACCTGAAAGGACTCGCAGGCTCTAGGGAGTGGTTGCAGGGGTGCTGGGCCTCCCCAAGAGCTGTGTGAGCCACGTATCCATGCACAAAGCTACTTACTTGTTAATGACTTTGTTCACTTTTGAATTCAGAGTTGAACAGGAGCTAGACTGGGACACAGAGCATATCAGGTACAGTAAAAATAGCTTGACATGCAAGAAAACCACTGTAATACAAGGGGTTTCAGACTGAGATGCACAGCCAGGAGCCTGCTCTCCCTACCTTCTGCAAGGACAACATCAGAAGAGTGATGTAGATGTTCTCACCAGGAGCCCCACAGACCTAAAGAATGAAATCTTTGTCCCACAGGGCTGGAATTTCATTTACAGAAATGCAACTAAATGGACTCCTGGGCAACAAGTTAAATACTGCTGCCGCTGTGATTGCTCAGGAGTTCACTTACCATCGTGTCTGGCAACATCACGAGTTAGTTTCAATTATTTCATTTAGAGCATGGAAGACTTTTGGAGAAAGAAGGGAATGATAAATTGCTTTGAGTTGTTTTTATGTTAGAGAGCTTGATCTTTTAACAACCTGAGTTACAACAGATTTTTAGAAAGCATTTCTCTCTTCATCTCTTCTACAACCAGCTTTGATAGATAGCCTTTACAAGAGTTTGGAGGGAAAAGGGAGAACAACAGGCATTTCTTCCTGAAACATGAAGGAATCATGCGGATCTTGGTTTAGGGATGTCCATGTTAATTTCTACTTCGGTGATAAATCTATTTTTCATGGATTTCTAACTTGGCTATAGAAGCATAGTGGAATACTTGAATCTTGGCAGTCAAAGCTTTCAGGTTAGGAGAATATTTTTAGCAATATTTCATTAAAAAAAAAAAGGAAAACATAGAAGGTTGTTGTTAAGTTTAGAAAGTTAAAGGGCAATTTTTAAAAAAAACATGTATTGAGTCACATTTTGACACTCATGTTTGGTTGGTTTGGTTTTTTTTTTCCCCTTAAAGAAGAACAACAAAATCGCCAGCCAACTTGCTTGCAGCTTGACAGATAATAAAAGATACTTCAGATTTATCCTTTTAAAATTGCCCACAGGCCTGTTTCATATTCAAGAGTAAATAATCCATCTCAGCTAATAATCCTTAAGAACTGAAATCAAGGCACTGTTATTAATTTTAATGGTTATGTTTAATAAGCAGATCTTCAGCTCATACAAGTCATTGTAATTCCAGGAATGGCAACAGAACTACATCAGCTAGCACTTGCTGAAGATGTGGATAATACACATACACTACATTACCTCCCTCAAAACACGCGACTAATTCAGTAATACTGAGGCAGTAAAGCAATTAAAGTAATTAATACATTAGAAGAAACGAATAACCAATGAGAGGACACCAATCAGCTCAGCATGCCACGTACAAAAAAGCATTAGGACAATTTTGGTCAAGCATACTGGGGCAAACACTTTGCCACAAAATCTTTGGCTTTACAATTTTGTTCAACCTCAAAATTACAGGGGGGCTGAGTAAATCCTGCCAGGATTTGAGTTAGTGGTTCCAGGGAGACTCAGAACTCAGCCACTGGTACAGCCAAGCAGGGAGGCAGAAAAGGTGTGGAGCATGCAGAGCAAACAGGAAGGTCCATTTCTGCTCTTTACCTTACACCCGCTTGTTTGCTTCTGCTGCACAATCTCCCTTCTGTGATTTAGACTCCTTTTAACATCATGGGCCAAATTCAGCTCTGGCTACTAGTGCTAACCTCTTTGTGTTGTATCAGCAAGGCAAAGGGCTGTCCTAGAAGAGTAGCTGGTGTTTTCTTGATACTAAGAGAAATCCAGATTTGGTATTAAGGCGGTTTTTGCCACCTGCTCCAAACTCAGACACAGGAGACTCTTTAGGACACTGACTGGGCCAGACATAAGGCACCCCCTGAAATTGAATGACCCATGTGAAACCATTTTAAAGAAGCTATGGGTTTAAATACCCTGGAGCCAAATTGATCCCAGCCCTGCAAAGTTTTAAGGGAACAGAAAGATGACTTTGACAGATTTAGCTCTCACCACAGGTTCTGCATTTGGTTCAGTTCATTTGAGCCTGAAGATCTAGCCCTTCTAAGATGATCAAATCATCATTTAAGAGCAATGATCACCCCCTTAGGCACCCCAAAGAAGGCCTTTATCTTCAGGTGTTTTACATCCAGCAGTGACTTTTGTGGGCCAAATTACTGTCTTGGTCTCTGTCCCTCCACCCTCATCCTCCCTTCCTCTTCCCTCCCAGGCTCCTTCCTCCTGTGGCTGGGTTCCCCACTCCGTGCTGTACACGCCCTACTCATGATTTCTGCACATTAGCCCTTCCAAGCACACATCCTTCGTACAGCGTGTCACATAATGCACCTCCCATTCAGAACAACAGGCCTTTTCTTCAAGCTTCTGTCCAACCAAACAGCTTGGTCTGCACACCTATCCACAGCCCAAAATAGAATAGAGTAAGGAGGGGGATGACTGGGCAAGGTTTGGGCTGTGTTTTAATAGGCTGGGTTTCATGTACAACAAAGCTGAGGGACAGCAGTTACGGTATTTGCAGCCTGTTTGCAATTAGCAAGGTAACTACGCTCAAGGAGGCTGATGTGTGCATTCACTTAAAGCAGAAGGTACGGTTCTGCTAACATCATTTAGATGAAGAATCTCACCACTCAGCTATTCCAGTGAGCCTTTGAGCTGCTGTTGGAGTTCTTTCAGCTTGAGCCTAAGTATTATTATACAGTCCCCATAGCCGTAGTGTTGGAGTACCTCCCGAGTGTTTAAAAATAGAAGTCACAGTAACAATCTCCCTTTCTTACTTGGCAGCTAGAAGGAGAAATACTTGGCGTAACTTAAACATTTGTTTGCATATTCGTGGGTGGGATCAAGTTATTTGTTGAAGTGTGTATGGGAAGAATTAAATTTCTCTCAGTAAGTTGAAAACATTTTAGCACAAAAAACTATGACCTCAGTGGCAGTTTTCCACGTATGCATCCTGCAGCTCAATGAGCTGCCTTGTGTCCCTTTGGATTCCCTGGGTTTTGCCCACAGGGTGAAGGTGTGGTCAAGGCCCCATCTGGAGTGCGTCGTTCTTGTTAATTAGCTACTGGGTTCTCCACAACATGAAGAACTTTCTGTCCTCTCGTTTCTGCTTCTGGGCAAAGCACACCACTGCTTCTGAAACACTTCTAAGTTCTGGAAAGCCTTTAAAAATACCCGAGCAGCCCACCCATGTGGCACAAACACCAATTGTTTATTTGTAGAGGTCTCTCTCTAATAGGATGTTCTTCACCCCACACCCTTTGTCAACCAGAGTGGCTGACTGTTGTGGGATGTGGTTTCTATCAAGAGTTCAATGCATGGATCCCAGATGTGACTGTGCATGAGGTACGGTCATCACTTCATACATCTATACACTTAAGGAAGACACACCTCAGACTGAGGTCAGCACATTGCTGAGAAGGGCAGAGAGCAGTTTAAATCTTCATGGGTTACCAGTTTATCAGGGATGAAGCCCAGAAGGTGACTTAGCCTGGCTAATCAATAGGAAATTATGAAATTTTATCTGGTCAGCATTTGGAGAGGAGGGAAAGGGTAGAAATGGAAAAATTCAGTTCAATTGCCTGCCTTAGATATAAATTGGCAGTAAATGTAGGGTACACAAATAAATATGGAGAGAAATAAGAAAGCTAGAATGTCTTCCCAGACTGAGATTTTCCTATCTGAATACAATCTAAAGACACAGGATGTACCCTAGGATTGAATGTCTGAATGTATTTATTAGGAAGTTTCTACAGCTTGTAGGGAAGGCAGAAAGAGCAAGGGGCTTTTGCTTTCATTATGTGTTCTTGAAGAGAGTAGATAACCTTAAATTTTTTTCATTTTTGTCCCGTTTAAGCAAAACGCATTCTTACTGCTCTCTTGTTATTAACTAATTTCTTAGCATAGGTATGAAATCTAACATCTACTCCCATGATACTTGCATCCTTTTGCTTCTTGAAGCTTCAGATTTTCTGGTGAAATGTCCCCGGAACAAAGCAAAACTTTGGCAAAAAGATCTTCTGTAAGTAATACTCATTATGGACTCAGAGGCTTGGAAACAGCCAACCCTCCTCCTTCTCACTGTGAGAATTAATGCGGGTAACATGGAGCCATCACCCAGCCTTCTGCAAGATACCACCATGACAGGAGTCTTCCTTGTAACACAGTCCCCTACAGACAGATGATGAAACAGATGAGCTGCTCCTGAGATGCTGAATGCTAATTTGCTTCTGTTGCAACGTGTCCTACTTGGCCTGTCTGGCTCCTTGTCCCTGTTCCCGCCGTTCCACTCACCTCCCCAAACCTCACTTCTGAGGCTTCCTGGTGGGTGTCTGCTTTTCCCACACCTGACTTAGAATAGCTTAAGCCTCCCTTGTTGCTTGCTTTGATTTCAGTCCCTTTTGTCATACAACCAGACAGGTAAGCTAGAGATGCTTTTGTCTATCACAAATCATGGCTGACCAACCAGGCATAAACCTGACCCAACAGCCTCTATATGGTCACATGCAATTAGCAACACTCTGAGTCCATTATGGCTTTTCCTCACACCATCGATGTCTCTCTGAAGAGCTTTCAAAATTTGTCAGTCTGGTTTATTGACTCTACACGTATTCCAACATGGTACATCATGATTTGTCTAGCTGGTCTTACAGGAAGCTAATCACTTCTCCAGGTACCCCTGGAGATCATCTAGCAGAGTCACCTAGAGCAGATTGCTAAGGACCATGCCCAGTTGCATTTTGAATATCTCCAGTGATAGAGACTCCACAATCCTTCGGGCAAACTCTTCCAGTGTTTGATTAACTTTAGAGTAAAAAAGCTTTTTCTAATGTTTAAGGTGGATTCTCCTGTATTTCAGCTTGCCCCGTTGCCTCTTGTGTCACTGGCCACCACTGGGAGAAGCCTGGCTCCATTTTCTTTACATCTTCTTGTCTATACACATTGATAAAATGCACCAAGCCTCCTAAGCCAAACACCCTCAGCCTCTCCTTGCATGACAGATACTCCAATCCTTTAATCATCTTAATGGCCCTTTGCTGGACTCACTCTAGTACTTCCATATCTTGCCTATGCTGGGGATCCCAGAACTGGATTCAGCACTCCAAATGTCTCTCATCAGTGCTGAACAGAGAGGAAGGATCACCTCCTCCAGCCTCCTGGTAACACCCTTCTTAATGTATCCAGGGAGGCTCTTGCCTTCTTTGTCCCTAGGACACATTGCTGGCTAATAGTCAACCAGTCCACCAGCCCCAAGTCCTTTTTTGCAAAGCTACTTTCCAGCTGGTTGGCCCCCAACCTGTACATGCACAGGATTACTTCTCCCCAGTTACAATACTCTTTCTGACACATGGGAGGTGCAAGATGGTATCTTCTGTTCCTTGAGAAACCCAAACAAGCACCTCTTGGGGTAAGCAGAAGTATACCTTTCTCTCCCAAAGGTTTCCTCTTTGATTCTGCCCCACCTTCCTGGAAGAATGCTTCTTCTTGAAACTGTATTCTCTGCAAGTAAAGGAAACAGGAAAACAAAACCACTGTAATTTTCCCTGTCTACTGGAACACTATGGCTGTCACTGGACTTATCAGGAATAGACTGTGATTCATGCTAACTGGCAAACAAACACAGTTCCTACGCAATTCTACCACAATAATGAAATCGCTTCCATAGCTCTGGGCTTCTGGCATTGTTCTGACTGTCATAATTAATGTCAGCCACCAGAAAGCATTTGTAGGTGGACTCCTCAATTATGACACATAAACAGGCCCATGTGGATCACTGGAGATATACCGGAGAGCTTTCAGATATCCTGCAGAAAGGTTTTAAGCTGTTGAGCACAGTGACAGTATCCTAGTATCCTGATTTTAAGACTGTCACTCATACAGGTAGGGTATATCTTGATGGTAGATCCTTACCTTGCAATTGCCTTTAACATAAGCCACAGTAAGGTAAAAGCAAATAAGAGTACAAAATCCAAAATCCATAACAAGTTGTAAAGATTTATAAAAGTAGAGATGACAAAGAATACAGAAAGAAAACCATTTATCCCATTATTAAATCCTTAAATCATTATCCTCTCCCCCTCCCTCCATAAGATGATGAGCTGTAGATCCACTCTTAACCTGCACGGTCAGGTCTAGATCCTTGTGCCTCAGGCAGCATCTGCAGGCAGTAGAACCAAACCAGCTCTGTAGTTTGACCTTTGTTTGGAGTTTGTCTGGGGACTTGCTCGCATTCACATGTCACACTTCCCCCCCGTCTTTGCCCTGTTTCCAATCATTATAGGCCTCCTCTTAAAGAACTGGTTTCAAACCTTACCTCCTGAAACTGTGCCTTTTGTGGAAATACTAATCCTTTTGCCAGGTCTGATATGTCACAATTGTTCCTGAGGAGGTGTAAAATGCCTTTTCTCACCTGACAGGACCAAGTGAAATACTTAGTGAGGAGCATTTCCCTAAGCTTGAACTAATTTTGCACATGAATATGCACATCAGCAACCACATTTAAGACAGATACCTATGCAGGCCTACTTCATGCAGTGCTGGTTCCTGACCAAGATTTCACACAACAGCGATTAATTACTTTAGGCAATAATGTACATGGGAAAGCTGAGCAACCAATTCTGGGTCTGGGGCTGCTATTTGCAAATGTACCTCATAAATTCACCAAGGTAGACTAAAACCAGCATTATGTACCTAAATTTAACACTTGGTACCTCATTGTGTACAAGCATAAATTAAGTGGTGCCTTGATTTCCTCTCCCTTCACATGTCTGCAGTTGTGTGACTGCAAGATGCAGAACAGCCTCTTCTCTTGAGTAAATTTTTCCCTTGATAATATTCATATTGAACACTTAAATAGCACTTTTCATCCACAAGGTGCCTCACTAGTGTTAATACAATTAGCTAACTTAATTCTCCGTTCTCCTTCCCCTGAATGTGCATAGAATGGGCAAAACGAGACACCAAAGGGAGTGTTAGAGTCAGTGGCACCCAGTCCTAGGGCCGCTCCCTCTACGAAGCAAGTGATATAAGACACCCCCTGCAAAGCCCCACTATTACAGCTGCAATTTTGTAATCACCTTTTTATAGCAGCTTTTGTTCTTTATCATCCAAGCATTGAGCAAATAGCTTCTGGGAAGGAACATACTCATGTTTACCTTTGCTCTGTGTGCCACCATCAGTACTACTCAAAACCCAGACAGACATGAAACAGATGCCAGCATTGCATATTTGAGTCACCATCAGTAAAGGCTGACTCATAATCACAGTGAACATATAGTCTGTTTTCAGGTCTTTGGGTAGAGATGTAAAAACTGAACGTCACATTAAAGAGAGGCTGTCAGCCCTCTAGGTCTCTAAGGAAACAAAGTTTGACAGCAAAAATGGGTAATTATATTATTTCTGAAGCATTTTTTAGTGTTTATAACTCCTAGACTTTACACAAATCAATTAAGCTTCTCTCTGCACCCCCTATAGAAATATATCTGAAAAAATACAGATTTATGGAAGAAGTCTCTCAGTCATCCCCAGGAAAAAATCTTCCGTTTAAGTGAATGGAAGTTAAATTGGGACAAAGACCACCCGTTTTACCTTAGGCTGAAGTCAGAGCTGATCCAAGGCTATGTCAGGCATAGGTTGGTCTTCAGTATGGGAAAGTTCATATTCAGGCACCACTTCTGCACAGTCTGTGCTTTGTTTGCTCCCATTACAGAGGATGGTCTCAATCTTTGCCAGGATACCTTCAAGTTCAGAAAGGGCTCTTATTTCCCAAAAGAGCAAGGGGGAAAATGAAATAAAATGGGCTTCTCAAGAGGCAAGCGAACATAAAGACTTTTAATTTCTGCAATGCAGAGCCTTTCCTACTTTTGGACTAGCAGCACTTCTCCCCACCACCTCCCCTTCTTTGCAGCTGGCAGCGAGGACCAGCAGCTGGCCTCCAGCTGCAAAGGTCATCACTACATTAAGCCTCTGTTGAACTGGTTTCCTACTCTTCAGACTAAGAAGAACCTGGACCAGAGATGTGTGACTGTACCTTGGTGAAGGAGTACCAGATGACTTGGCCTATCCAAAATACAGTGAAGAGTATATGACTTATCACAAGGGAGCTATACAGGTTAATGTGCATGCAAAGTACTTTTAGCTGCCATAGCACATTGTCCAAGGGTTACAGATCACTGCTTTTAAATAAAAGAAATACTATTATCCCTATTGTATAGAAATATAGGGCACAGGATGTTGTATGTAAACTTCTTAAATGGACATAAAAATCAGTATATGAGCTGCAAACAGCACCCTGCTTTAACCTCCCACCACCTCCTGTACTCCCTGGTTATCTCTGCTAGGTATTACTTCAGACATTTCAGATGCAAAACATTTCAGAGGTTAGATTTTCTAAAAGTTCCAGGAGAATGCCCTGATTACTCAAAAGACAGGAGCAAAAACAGACTCACATTTCATCTTCATTTCTTCATTCCCTTATCAAATATGTACTTGAGAGTGTAAAAGCTACTCAACACCTAGTTACACACCAGCTAACTTCCATTAGTGTAACCCTTGAACACTGATCAAAGAGTCCCGCCAGTGAGCAGACCTGCAGCAGAACAATTCTGTTTCAGTGAAGCAAGAGCCACTTCCTTTCACTACGATTATTACACCAAATCAGTTCCCTGAGAGACAATCTAATCAAGTGATCAGTTTGATCAATGAAGTTTCTATTAAAGTTTTATATGCTCCTGTCCAGCAAGCATAGTATATTGCCAGCCAAGTGCTGGCATGTTTGAAAGATTGAGAAATAACAGATTCCAGGACCAGCAGTCCATAAGAATTTTTGCCAGCTAAGGCCCAGATCCTGCAATCAAAACTATGCGAGCAAGCTCCTACACCTACAAGCTATCAGTGACTAAACTGGAATTTTGTACTGACTACAGTTCTTGCCCATGTGTTCCCAGTTATTATGCTGGAGCCAAAGACTGCACCACCTGGCCAGGGGCACATTCACAAGCAAACAGAAAGGCTACAGGGGCAGCATTTGCCCCATTCATATGTATTACAGCTGTCGTGGAGACCCTCCTAAACTAAGTTTGCTCTTGGCAGAACAGAAGGCAGCCTTCTTATATCTCCTAATGAGGTATTCTTCAAGAATGACTCTTCCCTTTTCATGCATTTACTTCTGTTTCCACAGTAAAGCTAAATATTCGGAGACTACCACATCAGTCTCCCGCCCTACAGCATCATCCTCGGCTTCATTAGTGCCATTTTTCATATCAAACAAGAGTATTTCTCCCATCCTGGAATATCACACAGACAAAGAATCTGGTATTTAATCTTCTATGTTTAAACATATTATCCCATTTTGTTCTCTACTCTTCCACCAGGAAGCTGAAATCTAGAACTGCAGCTGAGCTTATCTCTATAAAGCAACAATAACAACAGCATCCAGCAAGAACTAAGAAACAATTAGACTCAACAGACATATCCAGCATTGCCAACATCCAAAGAACTGTCAAGAATTTGCCTCAAAGTCAAGGTTCTGGAGCTCACCTACGTCAGTGTGATGGCATAACCTTTGCCATTTTAGCAACTTCTCTCTAGGACAGGACAGTAAACACAGACCAGAGCATCCCTGAGCTTTATAACCATCCACTCCAACTGCACCAGGCTACCTGGGAAACATTAGCAGCTGCAGTGCTAACTTCCGAGGGTTTAGCCACAGCCTGTTGAAGTCCCAGTGAAGAGGCTCAGACTCTCATTCCAACGGAGGAGGGAGAAGAAAATTTACCCTATTGAATGGGTTTTAAGAAGCATATGCTCATTTACATTCTCAGTCTGTACATGCAATTACACAGGCAATTACACATGTAAATTAGGCATAAAACAGAACTTTGCGTGAGTAAAAGTTAGTCCTTATATCATGTCTATTTACAACTGCTGATTGCGAAAGTGCTAATTCTTTGTTCTGCTCTGCAATTAAAAAGAAGCCAGTATAGTTACAGGAGAGCAGAAGTTTCTGTGTGGATATATGGGAACAAACCACTTTCCAGCACAGCTCTCCCTGGAAAAGCCACTTTCTGCCCCATCACCAAAGTCGAACCCGCCACCTGGTCTGCCTTAGTGCTTCCAAGTTACATAATATAAGCTGCCAAAAATATGTGTGTGACTACAAACTGGTTCTGCATTAACTGGGAAATTTAGCTCTATAATACATCTATCCTGACAATTCCCTTTTGGTAGGTAAAGACTCTTTATGTCCTGTGCGGCACTGAAAACATACACACTCAATACCCAGTTCTAATGGTTCTACGATGATTTCGACAAAGTAATGCAAGGTCAGTGCTCCCTGAATCAATTTTGCATGGTCTATAATCTCTGCTGTAAACAGCCTGCTCTGCAACTAAGAAAGCAGAAAGGGGTTTAATGCCATCAGTTTCACCCTTAATACCTTCATGGTAAGCTCAAAGGATTTCATATGATTTGTTCCAGGCTTGTATCAGACTCTACATCAAGGCACTTCCCTTATTCTAGACCACCATGGTGGCTTCTAATGTTTGGCTCTTCGCAGGACCAGCCCTGTGTTCAGCATAAATTAAAACAGCTGAAGGATTATATCTAAAGGAGTAGGCAAACACTCTCGGTCTAACCTCTGCCACATTCACCCTGTCTCCACGCTTGGCATGTATCCATGTTGGGAGCAAGACAGAAGGACGACAGGCAGCTTATGATTGCTCTACTTTCTCTTGCAGCATGGAACTCCAAAGAAAGACAGGGCAGTTCTACCATCTGATGTCCCCTTTGAACAGCTTCACAGGCATTAAAGGGTCACAGTGTTGGGGAGGGGTGAACTTGTCTCTTTGTTTCTCATTTGCACCCTGGAGTCAAACATCCATTCTCTGTTTAGTGATCAAAACTATAACAAAAACTCCAAAGGCATTTTCCCAATGTTCACCCCCAAATAAACCACAAGAGAGAGTGCCACAGGGTGCTAGAAAGACTTTGAAGCCCCCGTGAGAGAACTTTTCTGTGATGTTCTCTTCCTTATCATGCCTAAATTATGCTTTTAAAAAGACAACAACAAAAGAAAGATAGGCCATACCCTCCATTTGCTACTGTCTCCATTTAAAACTGAAACACATGAAAAGCTGTAGATAAGGTCTGACATAAATAAAAGTAGAGACTAGGCTATCTATAAAATCACAAGATAATATGATAAGCAAAAGAGTATTTAATAGAAGGGAAATCATCCCTGCAATTCTCCAAAACCTCAGCAGGTTTTTCACGACTTGGTCAAAGCACTGGGTTTTTTCGGTATTCTAGTAGATACTCTGAAATAATGACTACACAAATAATAGCAACTAATCAAAACCACCTTCTGCTGATATTTCTCAAAGCCAGGGTAGTAATACATCCTGGCGCAGGCCACATCAAAGCCTGTTGTATTCCCTTCTGATACACCCACTCCAAGCTGACTGACCGCCTGCATCGTAACAGAAGACAGTATCGCTGAGAGAAGTAGCACTGTCACCATGTGACAGAGATTCAGGGGAAATTTTCTACTGACAGGATGGGCCCCCCATTTTTTTTACCTCTATCGCATCTCTTTGGAAGGAAGAGACTGCCTAAGTGGCCTTTATAGCTACTGAAAAAGAATTAGACAACAAAGGACAAACAATGGAAGAACAGAGAGCCAAATGTTAAAAATCATTCTCAATTTCTGACATTTCACATGGTTCTGCCTTATTTTTTAGAAGTTTCCAGTACGGATGTTTGGATTTCAGAAGTCATCAAAAGCATTCAGTGTTTGGATCTCAGGTTCTGGTTTGAATTAGCTCTTATTCTCAGACTCTGTTTTCCCTTACCATAAGCATAAGTACATTTTTATTTTATAATGCGTCACAATGATTAGCATGCCTTTTTGTTTTTTCTATTAGTCTTCTGTTATGGATATGGAAAAAAACCCCAACACTTTCAACTTAGTTCAAAGAAACTTAAAAAAAAAAAAAAATCACAAAAAGGACAGGTTTTTCCTTCCAGAGTCCTAAATCTTGCTGCTGTTTTATTTTGCTAATTCCCAAAACAAAAACAAAACAAAAAGTTTCAAAATCAACTGAAACATTTAACTTTTCCAACACTTTTTACATGTGTTGAATGAAAGTGTCCAATGAACTCAGAAACAGGTCCCAAGGAAGGAAGGAAGGAATTGTCAGCTCCATCTATTCTGTGATACAAAGTGAACCAAGTAGAAGACGCACTAGAAGCACTCTGTGTCTTCTACTGCAGATTTGAGAGTCTTTGTGCTAATGAGCTAGCTGTTAATGGACGTAACAGTACAGACTGTGGCAGCAGACATGTTTTCAGCAGTACCTCCCATACCACATTCTACATTTTACAGAGACAATGGGTATTGACCAGGACCTTGGGCTCATGTCTAGACTCAAAGAAACTAAGCTGATTTTTCATTATGATCTTTTTAGAAACAATTTGTGGAACAATATTTTGCAATCTTACAGGTGGGCTGTTTCAACAAAGACTCTCAAGTTGCTTTTGCAAGCTGCCTCCAAGGCAAATTCACCCCTGTGCTGTGGGCGTTGCCTCTATTTTGCAGCAGGGGAAACTGATGCACTACTGGCTCAAACCACTTGCCCAAGATGACACAGTAAACCTGCAACAGCCCAGCAATAAAGCCTAAGAGTTATGAGATAATGATAGGAACCATCAGCATATCATTTTTGCATGACTTCACAGTTTGATGAGAGATAACACATTACAGAACAGCAGCCATCCATGTGAAACTGTTTGCCTTAACTTTTTGTATGTGTGAACTCTTTACCAAAGCCACCAGTAACTCCTATAGTTTTGCTTCTGTATTCCTTACCTGTGCATTTTTAATGCAAATGCCAGCTACAACATACAGTTATAGTTGGGGGTGAGGGGAAAATACGAATGTTGTAATATATTTGGGTTATTCAGTCAATCTTTTTGTCAGTCTTCACAGCTCTTTTGTGGTAGGTTTCTGCAAGCACTTGAGTTGCCTGGACAAAAAAAGTTCAGTCAGTGCACTTCCTCAGTGGTACATGTGAGCTTTTGCAGAAAATTAATTCCAGGTTTGACTGTGCAAGAATTCATGCTCCAAATGCATGCATACAATCCAGCCAAGGCAAGTGAAGGGTGCTCAAGGTAAGCAAGTCAATTTCACAAGTTAGTCACTGTTATAGATCTAACAATTCCCTACTCTCTAAAACATGCTCTTCTTTCTCAGTGTGCCATGGCATGCAAGTAACTTAATGCAGCTTTTGTCTTCTTTGCAGAAGTACCTTTCCCTTGACTATTAAAACTAGCTCTCCAGACTAAACTGGGGTTTGTACTGGTGGTGTTTTGCTGTCAGTTTTGAGGTTTAGTAAGAACACTTGGCCAAATTAATTCCTGGCAAAATTCTAACTTGCTTTATGAAGAAACAAGTATCCCCCTCCAAAACCTATTACTAGTAGCATTTGTGGCATCTGTTTAAAAATCCCCATTTTTACCACTTACAGCCAAAATCAATGCTGTGCCTCCCCTCTGGACCTCTCCAGGAACCACATAGGCCAGTAGTATATTCGGGGCTGTACCAAGGGTGTGGGAGAAAGCAATCCAGCTCTGGATGTTCCTCCAACAGAGGCACAAAATATAAAAAAAAACAAAAGACAGCAGCTCCTTGTGAATTTGGAGATCAGTGGGAGACCCTGCAGGGAGCCTCCGTGGAGCAGAGGGCAAACAGGGGAGTGCTGAATTATTATCCTGCCCCAGACAGTAGCACACCTTGCTGCAGTCCTGAATATCCTGTGCCCTGAACACAGGCTACTGAAAGTTCTTGCTTAGCTGATCAATAGGGAAATAAGGTTTGCCTTATCTGATGAACTGGGAACCTGACTATGTAGCCCCACAAGCAAGCTATCAGGTTCAGGCTTCAGAGCAGCAGGTTTCCACAGATCAACAGTGATTCAGCTTCAAGGTATCAAATGAGAATGCACAGAGCTGGGTCCAATGCAAGTCTCACATGCCTCATCTTCAGGGGCCTGTTCCCTGGAATGGGATAAGAAATGCCAAGCCTGACAGCTAAGCTGCTTACCTGTCTGCAAAACAATCATTAGGAAACTTGGAGTAAAAAAAAATCAAACTCACAGAGCCTTCAGAAGAGGAAAAAAAGAAAGCCCTTACTCAGAATATCTGACATTACAGTGGTAAGATCACATTCCTGGGAGGGGTAGCTATGGTTTTGAACCTCCTTTGGCAGAGAAGGCATCACACCTCATTATGTCCCACCTCTACACAGGTGCTCTAACCACTGGGTATTACATCCCCTCTATAGAATTGATGGAGGTGAATAAAACACCCTGACCCTCTAAACAAGGTGGGCTGAGACTACTTGCTGAGCAGCCCCAGTGCCAGCCAGAAGAAGGGCCAATGGGTGTGGACACCCTGCTCAGCTGTGCCCCACCGGCTCAGACGCAGGACAGCTGGGACTGGGACAGCCCTGCTAGTGCCCAAGGCAGAACCGCCGGTGCCCAAAACCACACAGTCCAACAGGGCAGTGCAACATGAGCACAGACACCTATGGAGTTCAGCGGCAGCTGAGCAATGGACTTTTAGGTGACAGTCTTAGATTGGTGCCTTTCATTTCTACTTGAACACTAATTTGCCCCCTAAACCATCTATCAGCTGTAACCCTCAGTCTCACATAGAAAATGAACTCTCTGTTTTTCTTCCTGTGCTTTGCGTAGCTCCCGGTCATCAGCACAACAGGGTAATGCAGCACCGCTCCCTTCATGCAATGGGTACAATCAGGGTGCCACTTTATGCTGCGGAAAATATGCTTGACACAGAAATCTGAAAATGCCTTTTTGTACTAACCAAGGTGGTTCCTTGTCCTGGAGAAATTAAAAACTTCTGCTCTATTACAGGTAACACATGTGAAGGTAAATGCTGAGACCACTGGCAAAGGAGTGTAAATTACTGCAGTTTGAAGTGTGGCAACCTACACCCTAACCTGCCCAACAGGTTTCATTTAACTGTAAAATAAAGGAGCCCTAGCTTTAAAAATGCATTAACAAAAAAACGTATTAAAACTTCTAATTCTTATCTGAGTAAAGATCACAACACCATCACAGCAAAAAGTGATCTCTAAATGCCATCACTAATGCTTATTGCCCAAGATCCAGATCCTGCTGCAGTGGTGCATGCTGAGAGATCCTTTAGCCCTTGAACAGCATTAGTGAGATTTCCAAAGGGTCAGGTTAATGACCTCTGTTACCAAATCAGATACCTAGTCTCAGAAGAAACAAGAAAGAAGGACAACACAAGGACATTTGTAAATAGCACATGTTAATGGGCCTGAGCATATCTGCAAATTTCACACTAGATTTCATGGAAATTTCATACCAAACATTATTATCAACTTTGTCAATGTGGGATCTCTCACTAAGGGTCCATAAATCGTGCTGTACTACTCATGCAGGAGAGGACACAGAATGAAATATATACTTGGCCTTTGAACTAAACACTCTGGTGTGCTGCAGATTAATCAGATAACTTTGGGTCAGCTTTATAAAGTTATCTGTAACTCTAAGGGTTGCAATTTTGGGGAAACCCAAGTGTTAAAACAGCTGCTTTCCTTGCTAAGTAATGAAAAATGTGAACTGCCAGTCTGAGGCCACTTTCAGCCAAACTTCTCCTCAGTTTTGCCATCTATAAAACAGGCAGAGAACTACCCTGCATCCTACAGTCCCTTATTCAGGGGTAAAAAAAATGAAATTATGCCAGGAGGACTATTTTAAGTCTATTCACAAGAGAAACAGCCTGCAGGACAGAGCTTAGTGATTACTGCATGGCATATCCTATAGACAGAGACGTAATGTTGGAGAAAACTAAGTATGAGGTCTTTAGTCCCAAGACGTGTTTATACAAATGTGTTCTATTCCAAAACCGCCTCTAAATTATTTCAAGGAAGCAGAGAATGCTCACTCCCCAAAGTGTTAAATTATGCACAGAAATTGCAATTCAATTCCAGTAAAATACTCATTCTGATGCTAGATTTATTTTTTCCTCCTGATTAATTGCATGTGCTGAAAAGACCGCAAAGCCCTCAACAACCTGAGGCCATTTTAATGAATGCTGCAGAGGTCATTTAGGAAAGCAGCATAATGGATAAGCAAGGCAGTTCTCGTAACACACCACAAGGCCTGCATGACACACCTTCTGTACACTCTGCCACCTGGGTTTCTTTTCAGAGTACAGTATTTATGAAGGAGCAATTTTAGTCCACAGACTACTAATGCAAGACAAGTTGCCCAGGTTGGAAACATAGGAGGAGTCGCTCAGAAGAATGTAGCTCTCAACACACCAGATTAATAATTAACAAGACAGAAGGACAGAAAAAAGAAGAAAGATCATATTGAGAACCACACTTCGGGCTATCTCCAGAAGTCCAAAATCCATTCTCACAATGTTCCTTTGGAGTATATTTCATTCAGCTAAAAAACAAGTCTGGGTTTCTAGTGTAAGCGAAAAATGCAACTACCTTCCTCAGCAACTCCACTGGGTTTGTTTCCTTTGGGATCCCTCTCAGCATGCCCTTACTCTGCTTTTCTTGATGCTCTCAGGCAGATGGCAAGATGAACTCCACAACTCAAAGTCCAGTTTTTGTACTCTGACTCTTTTTCACATGCTCAAATGCCCTCAGAACCACTACTAACAGACAGGACTCAAGTTGGTATAAGCATCTGAAGACTAGTGCAACTCACAGTCAGAAAAATTAAACAAAAAGTACATTAAAGTAGTCTGAGTGCTACTCTAAAAAAGGCTTGAATACTGCTTTTTGTAAGGGTATGATGTATTTTGGATCTAGAGGTGATTTTTTTCTTTTTGGCTGAGAATTTATGTCATCTCCTGAATCTGGCTGCGCCAGTAAAATCTGTTACCACCCCGAGCCCCTCTGCTGGATGTTGGCCTCATCCAACTGCGTATGGAGCAGTTCCAGTGAGCTCTCCTCCTTTCACTTCAGATGAGCTCAGACTGACTAGTGCAACTGTTCAAACCACCCTGCCTGACTTTTGCCTGAAAAGAGTTAGGATGTGCTCCCACAGACCAGCAGCTCAATGGGAACAGCAGTCTTCAGCCAGGAGACAAACAGCCAAAAAGCTAAAAAGCTGCATGTGAAAAATGACATCTTCCTACAGCTTTGCTGAAATAACCATACTGGGAAAGCAAATGTGGCAATTCTGGTACAAAAATGTCTTAGTTCTGCTGCAGAGCTTCATTGTGCACCTAGCTAGTGGCTTGTGGCATACAAAACAAATAGTGCAGCCCTTTGTCCCCCTCCAGGCTGCCCTGTCTGGCCCCTTGCACTGCCTCTATTGCTCACCAAAACACGTGGGAAGTAATTTAGCTCATTAATTTAGCAAAGAACTAGTGACTCTCTTTCTGTGATTAGCCTTAGTACTAGTAGTCTTCTGCTGCATGAGTGAATGCGTCCAGCTTTATCTGCCAGCAGACAAGCAACAGTGACGGTGAATATATGGGACAGACCAGTATCACCCACCCTGGAGCCTCGTAGGGGAGGGTGGGAGTGGGTCACCTCCCTTCTGCTGCCAACAAGCCATTAGATCTGCACAGTCCCTACCACGTAGCTAAAAACTCCAAATAGTTGCGTTTATTTTGTTCTGTATCCAGAACAGTGTCCTTGTCACAGCCCACATAGTACTTTAATTCTACCAATGCAGTTCAAACCAAACAACTTCCAAATTTAGAGAACACCAAACTTAAACCTTTGTGAAACATTTGCAAAGAAGGAAAATCAGATTTTCTCCTTTATATATATACGTACACACACATACCTCTATACGTATGTATACACGCATCTCTCTACACACCTATATATAAGTATAGCTACATCGATTAGTATGCAGTATCTTTTACTAAAGACCTTTATTGGCATAAGTCTCAGTGTGGACACAATTAGGGTAAAAGAGTGTGTGCTGTTCCCAAGGCTATTTGGAACTTAGTACCAGTGGAGCTGCATGCCTGCTGACAAGACACTGACAGCCTGAAGCATGCACTAGACTATTCAGTTTTCAGGGGTAGCAATTCAAAAAGCAACTGTATCAGAGCTTGTAACTCAAATGAGTCATTAGTGGAACACCAGATAGGCAAACACACTCAGGTGAGAACCTGAGAGAGAGACAGAGGGATTTCAGCATCAATCCCCAATTCAGGTGGCTAACCAAGTATGAGTCACTGCCAGAACGCACCGGGGGCTGTTAAATTTCAGCACGAGACTTTCAGAAAGTCAGTTACCTTCATAGGCTGCCCTGTCACAGATGGGGGTTGTTTTCCTCTCCTCTCCTCGGCCAGCACAGGCCCTGCCTCTCCACCTGATCGTGCCCTGCAGAACAAAAGCCTTCTGCTCAGCAGCTGCGGGGGACTGCCATGCCTGTCTGTTCCTTGCTGCCCAGCTCTACCACATTTAACCTGGGATGTGCAAAAGCCTTTTTCCTTTCATTCCTCCCACTGGTATCTGGTCATTATAATTTGAAAGCAGTTCATTTCTTTGTACACACCAAGTAGAAGGGTGGGGAATCGGGAATCCTTTATGTTACTGACCAAATATGACTATGCAGATGGTATTTGCCAGTGACACTTCACAAACAGTTTAACTCCACTCCTTTTGGATTCGTTTGTGATTTTATTTATCATGAAATATAATTCAGAGCATGAAGAAAGTGCAGAATTACCAGCCTAGTCAACTTCATACACTAAAGCAGTCAAGCAGTTTGCTATGTATATTCACTTAATTAAACTGCAGGGGGGTATTAAAACCTACAGCTTTAAAACTGAATGTAAACATTGCCATCCTTTTTCAAGTAGATGCCAACAAAAGCACAGTTAGAAAAACTAGAGAAAAAACACAACCAAGCAAAACCAGCTCACTTGAAGTACATTCCGTCTATGAAAAAATGTTTTTTCCTCTCTCCCACTGTGGCAGTGATGAGATCCTTAACAAGAAAGAAAATTGGGCACCTCAAGCGTATCCAAAAGCCCTTGTAAAATGCATTTTACTCATGACAATATTTTAGCACACAGGTTCTTCAAGAGCCTGACCCAAGTGCTATTAAAATTACTGTTCTAGTAAGTCTCTGCACCTACTGAATGGACATTGGTTAGGCTATGGTTTTAAACACACAAGAAGAATGAGCAACCTGTTGTCTTTTTTACTGATTTACTCACGTCTCTCCCTTTCCGAGATCCATTTAGGTTTTATCTTGGAAAATACTATCATAGAATCATAGAATGTCCTGAGTTGGAAGAGACCCACAAGGATCATCGAGTCCAGCTCCTGTCCCTGCACAGGACAACCCCACAGTTCACACCATGTGTCTGAGGGCCTTGTCCAGTCTCTTCTTGAACACTGTCAGGCTTGGGGCCATGACGCCTCCCTGGGGAGCCTGTTCCAGTATCCACCGCCCTCTGGGGGAAGAACCTTTTCCTCATGTCCAACCTAAACCTGCCCTGGCACATCTTCCTGACATTCCCTCGGGTTCTGTTGTTGGTCACCAAAAAGAAGAGTTCAGTGCCTGCCCCTCCTCCCCTTGTGAGGAAGCTGTAGCTGCCATGAGGTCTCCCCTCAGTCTCCTCCAGGCTGAACAAACTAAGTGACTTTAGCCACTCCTCATATGGCTTCTCCTTCAAATCCTTCACCAACTTCATGGCCCTCTGGACAGTCTCCAGTAGCTTTATATCCTTTTTATCCCATGGTGCCCAGAACTGCACACAGTGCTCTAGGTGAGGCCTCCCCAGTGCAGAGCAGAGCAGGACAATCACCTCCCTCACCCAGCTGGCAATGCTGTGCTGGATGCACCCAGGACACGGTTGCCCCTCTTGGCTGCCAGGGACACTGGTGGGTCGTGTTCAACTTGCCGTCGACCAGAACCTCCAGATCCCTCTCTGCAGAGCTGCTTTCCAGCCTCTCATTCTCCAGTCTGTATGTACAGCCAGGGTTGCCGTGTCCCAGGTGCAAAATCCAGCACTTGCTCTTGTTGAACTTGCTGATTGCCCAGTTCTCCAATTTGTCCAGACCCCTCTGCAGGGCCTCTCTGCTCTCCAGAGCATCGACAGCTCCTCCCAATTTTGTGTCATCAGCACGCTCTAATAAAACAGCGGTCAAGGCAATCTGTGCATTTACAGTTCCATCTAAGTAAAGTGCTTGCTAGAAATGAGTAGTAGCTATCGGAGGCTATTCAAAGCCCTGCAGGCAGTCAACTCTCAACACAGGAGTAGGGTTTGGGGTTGTTGTGGGATTTTTTTAAGCTTGGGATTTTTTTATTATTTTCCTAGTTTGAGGCAAATCCTAAAAAAAAAAAAGCCAGAGGGAAACCTGCCAGTCTGGCCCTGGTGGGCCAAGCAGTAAGAACTGAAGCAGTTGCTGTCCCCATCTCCATCCTCTCAGTTACACATTAGCAGAGTAACCAAGCTGTCTTGCCAACAGCTTGTCATGGAGGTCTTCTTTAAAACAGCAGTAAAGGCATTTGCAGTTCTTATTACAGAGTCAGTGGTCAACAGTACTGTGGGAAGAAGAGAGAGAGGAGTTCAGATATCAACTGGATGAGAGGACTGGTATGAATACACATGCAGCTAGAAACAGAAGGCTCAGTCTCCAAGTGAAGGGGAAAACGCTATTGCTTTCAGTAGGATGGCCAGCTATATAGCAAACGCTGCATAAGAGGGAAAAAAAAAAACAACCAAACAAAAACACAATAAAAAGACCAACCACAACAACAACCTATGGAGACATAACTCACAAAACTGCTGTTCTTCTCATGCCCAAGTTCTGACAGAAAATTCTTTGGGTCCCAATTGCTCAGAAACAACTTGTGTAACAGCAAGCTTGCAAGATCAGCCTCAAATCACCACTGCCACTTGCTTACCTTAATCATTTATTTCAGTGCAGAATGATTACAAAATGCAGCAGCTCCATTAATGCCTTGTAGCCAGGAACTGACACAGATGCTGGGAAACCTCCCATCAGCCCTGAAGTGTTATGTCTCCCAACTCTCACCGCACAAAAGATCCAATAAAGAGACTTTTTTTGGTTGTTTATAATGGGGAGAAAGGGAAACAGCAAAGAGGATTTACACTTCTCCAAGTTCCTGGCCAGAGAGGATGATCTAAAAGGAAAAAAACACCTGAACAGCTTGGAAAATCGGTGGCTTTTGACTAAAAACTACCTTTCGAGGAGCCCCGGATTTTAACCTTAAGCTCCGCACACACTAAGAGAGGGCAAACCCCGAAACCCAGCCGGCTGAAAGCGAGCGGGGGCCCTTCCCCGGCGCACAGCGGCCGTGCAGAGGGCGGGCGGGCGGCTCCAGCGCGGGCCCTCCCGGACCCCGGCCTCAGGTGGCGGTTGGGCTCGCGCTCCAACGGCCGGCAGGGCAGCGCGCGGCCGCGGCCCCTCC
>VWYH01009961.1:203230-271716 GCA_013399365.1 Pampusana beccarii
ATTGCCCAGCTTTGCTTTACATTGCATTGCATTGCCCTGCTTTGGTTTGCTTTGCATTGCATTGCCCTGCTTTGCTTTGCTTTGCATTGCATTGTATTGCATTGCCATGCTTTGCTTTGCATTGCATTGCATTGCATTGCCCAGCTTTGCTTTACATTGCATTGCATTGCCCTGCTTTGCATTGCACTGTCACTGCATTGCATTGCTCTGCTGTGCACTTACATTGTGTTTTCATGCCGCCGACAAACCCTCGGGTGGTGTCCGTGCTCCTGAGACTTGCTCAGGAAGGGGCCTGCGGTTTGTCTGCAAGAGGAGGCCAGAAGCCGTTCCCCCCTGCCTCGTAAAGTGTGCAGATCCGGGCCGAAAAGCATTACGTTTCACGCTCCCGCTGCTGATGTATTTCTGGGATTAGGTGGGGTGGGAAAGACAAACAAGGCCCTTGAAGCTGTGGACGTCAATAGTGTGTCACACCAGGGTCAATAGATGACAATGCAAACCGCAGCCGGGCTGTGGAGGGGGGGAGGGCAAAGGGAGCTGGAAGCTGCTGCCTGCTTGAGGCTGGACCAGCAGCTGGGCCAGAGGGGGAAGCCCAGAGGATAAATGCAGGATGCCTTGAGCACCTGCTTCCTGCAGCATTTGCAGAATCAAGTGTTATGTGTTTACTGGAGTAGCCCAAAAGTTTCTGAGAACATTGTTCCCCTCTGAAATAGTTGCCAGGCAAAAAACAAACAAGCAAAAAAACCCCCCAAACAACAACAACAAACAAGGTGCTTTGCGGCAGCAAAGTTTTGCTTTTCTATATCCCAGGAGTCCATTCAAGTAGCTAGTTTAGGTCTGTTACATTTTTTGCTAGTTAAAGTGTTTTATTTCAAATGAGGCCAAATTAAGAATGAGGACTGCTGTTGACTTTTTGCTGATTCACTCTGAAACAATTATAGAAAAAGTTGAGATTTCTTGGCATGAAAACCTGGAATTTCGACAACTCCTGGAATTTACACTGTTGCCCTGATTCCTTAGCCAAGCACAGGCCCTCCCTCCTTTGCCAGCAGAACCGGGGAATCTCTGGGTCCCGTTGGCGAGAGATCCCCCATGCCCTGTGGCACTTACAGGACCTTTACCTTGATTCCAGCTCATCCCAAACCCCATCCACACAAAATCCTCGTCCTTCCCCAACCCTTCCCTCTGTAGCACCTCCATATTGCCACATTTCCTTAGGCAGAGTCTGGACCTTGAGACTGGCACTCGGAAGACAGGAGGCTTGAGTATTTCTTAGGAAACAAAATACCTTTTTTCTTTTTTATTTTTGTTTAATAACTTTTTGGCATGTAACAGCTTAGCAATACGACTTGGAGATGCCAATATATGGTGATTTTTCTCATGGCTCAGATATTGGGTGTTTTTCTTCTACCTATGGCACTCTGAGTCATGTGATTATAACAGAATCTCAGCTTTAATCAAAGAAAAGGAAAACATTTCTGGATCTTGTGACCGTGCAGGAAGATGCATTGTGGTAGCTATAAAGGAGACACAAGTAGGGAGAGTGAAAGAAGCCGAATCAAAATGCAAAACCAGCCAGAAGTTGTATGAATGACCAATAATTCAAGATTTCTGAATTTTTGGCATCAGCTGTGCTGCATTGTGGTACCAAAGACTGGGGTTGTGGGTATTGTAGCACTTGCAGGAGTTAACCCGCTTGGATTGAACAGGCAAAACTGATTTCTTTCCCACATGCTGCATTTCCCAGTAATTTTATTTGAGCGGTGCTGACCTAGATCTGCCTGGGGATCTAATATATTTTTGAGTGCAAACATAAATACACTCTGTTTCTGCACTTAATTTCTGAACAGCTCTAATTAAACCTAGCTTTATTTAAACACATCCAGAGCTCCCTTGCTATTTGGTCTTCAGTGTGAAGACTCCTTGCCATTCACAAGAAGAGCTGTGTGCCATAAATGAACTGAGGAAGGGTGGCTGCTGCTCCTCCATCCCTCTCTCTTTTGTTGTTCTTCACTGTTTTGGGGGAGCGGCTCTCCAAAAACAAGTTTTGAGCTGGAAAATCGAATCACACATCCAGCATCTCTCAGGACAGAAGAGTCCTGCTTCTGTGACAAACATGGGTTTGATCTGCAAAGGGGATGCTGCGTCAGGACCTGGTTTTATTAATGGCAACAACAATTTCATTTTTTAGATCACAAAAGGTGCCGAGAGCTTAAAAGCTGCCCGTGTTCAGTATTTTGACTATTCAGTCTGAAAATATGCCTACCAGCTTTCCTGTGACTCTTCTCCAGGGATGTATTCAGAGACAAGGCATCACTGGGCTCCGGCAGGTCAACCCGAAGCAGCCACGCAATGGAGCCTTGACCTGCTGCAAGTGAAGGTGCTGCCCGGAGATCCTGTGCAGACACCGTCGGGCTGAAGTGGGGAGACACGGTACAAAGAGGGGCCCAGGGGATGGACAAGCAGGGTTTCAGCACATGGCTTGATGTGATCTCGTGTAACAGGTAAACGGTTGCCACCATCATAACCCGGAAGCAACTGCTTTCGCTGCAGCCCTGGTGACTTGTCTGAGCCTGACAGGCTGTCAGAGGGCTTGTATGACGAAGGTGAGAGAAGGAAATGCAGAGTAAAAAGAAAAAGGAAACAAAAAAAAAGCTGAGAACCACGGCCCGCAGGTGTCAGTTGTCACGTTAACTGATGTTTCATGGCTCTTTTGCATTTGCATGCCAGAGAAAAACAGAAAATGTGTTCACAACCCAGCGTACACCTGGGTTCTTGTATTAGGAGATAACAGTTAAAATCTGCTTCATCCTCTCTCCCAGATTCACCATTTCAGCTGGTAAACAGAAGACTCCAGACCTTTAATTTTTTTTTTTTTTCTTTTTCTGCAAGAATGAGCCATTTTTGCCTTTGCATCCCCAAGAAATGATATAGGTTCATAACAGGCTCAGACAGACATATCTGTAGACTGGACTTTGTAAAGGGCCACAGGTCAGACCTTGCCCTGTTTTGGCAACGTTAAATAACCTCTGTAAGACCCAGCCTCATACCCCATGGGGTGGTGGTGGGAGTGGTGGGGCTGCGCTGAGTCAGCCAGGGGAATCGTAGAATCGTGGAATAGCTTGGGTTGGAAGGGACCTTCAAAGGTCATTTAGTCCACCCCCCCTGCAATAAGCAGGGACATCTTCAACTAGATCAGGTTGCTCAGAGCCCCGTCCAGCCTGGCCTGGAATGTCTCCAGGGATGGGGCATCTACCACCTCTCTGGGCAACCTGGGCCAGTGTTTCATCTCCATCATTGTAAAAAATTTCTTCCTCATGTCTAGCCTGAATCTCCCCTCCTTTAGTTTAAAACCATTACCCCTTGTCCTATTGTAATAGGCCGGGCTAAAAAGTCTGTCCCCATCAAGCGATGGGGATGGTGGTGGCCGAGGACCTTCTGCTCGCCAGCATCTCTCCTGGTGCGGGCTCACTACCCTCCATTTGGCTCCCGGCCATACATCACCTCCTCTCATAACCCTGCTCTTCTGGCCACCCTCAAAACACCAACACTGGTAGGAGATCCTTATGGAGCTAAAGATGGGGTAGGTACCTGGAAAACTGCTGGAGGCATGGCTCTCAGGCAGGGGCAGGTGGTAAAGGCCTCTCCACACATGGACCTTCCCATCCCACTGCCCCTCAAGGGCCCATGGTGGGCTCTCCGGCTTCCTCAGCCATCCCTCAAGTCTCCTCATCCTTCTGCCCCTCTCCTGAGACATCTGACATGTGTAATGGTGGCAGTGCCATGGCCAGAGGTAGATGCAAACCCCTGCACCCATATGCTCAAACTCACTGTATGTAACCACGAGGTGCTAATGCATTTTTGTGTGTTGCACATGGACTGTCTATCCCAGCAGTAAAACACAGTCTGGTTTAACAGAGCAGGTTAAAAAGGGGGAGCTGCTCTCGCATTCCTGCCCTTTCTCCCTTTTGCTTCCTGCTAATGTCAAAATTTTGAAAGTCGGAGCCTTTTGGAGTCGCTCTATCAGAGAGCAAGCCCCGTCTCACCGGCTCAAACCTACTCAGACTGTGGGTCTGTTTGCTCTTTCTACCACAACAGTTGGTTTGTGTAATGAAACACTTTTTGCACCAGGGCTGCATTGTAATCAAAACCTACTTCTGTGATGCAATTCGCAAGGCAAATTTATTGCTTTACCAGTGTGTACAGGCATATGCAGAGATTGCCAATTTTCCTCCAAAAGGCAAATATAACTGCAGCACTATCATAAAAAACCCACAAACATTAAGGTAGGAAGATCTTGTTACATTAGTAGATTTAAAGTACCGAATGATAGCATGCTTTACAGTCATTTATTCCAATGCAAAGTTGCTATGAAGCACTTCTAAGGCTGACTGCTAACACTTATTCCTATTTTATGCTTTAATAAATGACCACACAAGGTGCAGTGCCATAAAGATTCAGGTCTGTGATCTGTAAGTAGTCACACTGTGCAGGTAGCCAAGTCCTATCAAATCCTATATTGCTTTTGGCATTTCTATACTGTTTGATGGTCTTGGGCATGCCAGGTTATCCTGAACTGTATCATATGTGGCTTTGAACATTTCATCAAGTCCTGCTCTTGCTGAAACAATAAATAACCGGGTGCAACTCCAGCAAATTACAATTGCACTGACATGGAAAATTAGCCCGTGCTAGTAAGACTTCAGCAGCTGGACCAGTGGGACTGTGCAGACCAGCCAGGGAAACGCTGAAGCTGGTGGTGGGAAGGACTTAGCTGCCGAAGCAGAGGTGTCTAGTGCTATTTTAGGCATATGCGTGTATCCCACTCAGCCCTTCCCTGCCAGTTCGAAAGGGTGTGGGACTCTCATGGGTTGTGTCAGACATGCCAGACCCGTACGGGTGTTTTGGGTATTGTAGGATGTTTAAAACAGCCAGTTAGAGGCTGGGCAGGGTAAATGAATGTGCTTAAAATAGCACTACGTGACTACACTTAGGCAAATGAACACGGCACTGGCATGCTTGAAACCCTGCCCTGTTATGTCATTTCGATACCTGCTGCATGGCAGGAGGGAGACTTGGTCTACTGGACTACACAGATGCAGTGCTTAGAAAAAACTAAGGTGAAGAATTAATGTTACTGCCTCTAGAGTTCAGTGGTAACTGAATGGGTAAGGTCTTTTGGAGGGGCCACAACTCTGGACTTGACAGTTTTGGTTCCCTCTCGGTCATGCTGTAGGTTTCTGTACACATGGTATCATCCTGCCCACAGCCTGACTCCTGCAGCCATTGCTCTGCCTTGGGCACATACTGCAAATTGGAAAGCGCAGAGGAGCGTGTGTGGCTCACTGCTACCTCCATGGATTGCAAACCATCTGACTGGATCCTGCAAAGGAAAAGAGAAGCGAGGCCTTGTCAGAGCTGAGGGGACCCGTCGTGAGTTCGGAGCAAAGAGGCTTCTCCCTACTCGAAGTGTCTACCATAGACAAGGAGGGGAAAAAAAAATCATCTTTGTATACAGTCTTTATAAATAAGTAGGTTACACCAAGCTTGTAACTGACTCATGCCTCTGTCATCCAAGGGAAGCAGCTTGGCCAGGCTCTGAACTCTGGCTGCCCGCACAGCCGGCAGGATTACACGGGGATGCAGCTCAACTGGAGGGGTTGGATTCAACCACACCATGCAACACAAACGCTGGTGCAGCGGGGAGGCCACGGCAAGCTCATCCATACATAGCGCAGAATTGTAAAATTGCCGTCTTTCCCAGGCTCTGAGAGATGAGCCTTGCTGTGCCTGATGCCTCTGCCACGTTTCCCATCTATTTGTGAGCAGCCAGGGCGGAGGAGAGACCATGCAGCCATGTAGCACAGGAAAGCTCTCCCCAGCCAGCCTGCACTTGCAGGCACTTTGCTGGGGGAAGGGACAATAATTTAAGCTTTTGCCTCATTTACAAATTAGCAGAGCATCGCTTCCACCAATTCCTCTTATTTCCAGTGATGATACCTACACCAGTGAACTGAGGGGGGTCGAGTCACGGCCTCAAGCAGCAACACACAGCCCTCCGTGCTTTTTAACTGTCAGCCCGTTCCCTGCGACAGTTTTGGCCCGTGACACCCTGGGCTTTCCCGTTTGGCAGCCTGGGGCTAGTCTTGACTGCAGAACAGGTGAGCTTACCCTGTCCTGGGGAGAAAATTAGCTCAGCCCCGAGGACATGAGCTGGGCTCTGCGTATGCTTGCTTGACCTAAGGGCCAGAGAACAGGCCTTGGCCGATGCGCTCACTACTACGTGCTCTGCCAACATGAATGATTTCTTGGACTGTTTTGCTAGGGAAGGCAGAACAGTGCCGCATGCTGCAAGAGCTAATTGTCTGATGCCATCCTTTCCACTGCTGAGGGGATCTCAGGGGCTGTCACTCAATTTGCAGGCTTTCTGCAGAAAGCGGAGCAACATGACCTCTGCTTTGGCAAATGCTTTGTGCAGAACATGACTACATCCTTTGAAAAATCCTCATTGCACCAAGCTGGTGTGTGAAGCCACTTCTGAAGGCAAGTTACAGAGCTGCAGATATGCAGATGAGAGAGGCTGAGCTTGTGCTGGGCCTGAGGAGCTGCAGTATGTGAACCTTTCCTGCAGCCATTCCCTACTAAAATGCTAATGCAGAGCAAAAAAAGGCTTTCAAGCAGTGCCCCTGGCTGCTCAGCACTGTCAGCTCTCTCCAGCCTTTTGTTATTTTCCCAAAGCTGCTAAGGAACCACAGCCTGCTCCAGAAAAAGTCCTCAGAAACTTTCCTGAAGTTTAGCTTGAAGCTTTACATTGCAAATTCCAGCTGCCTGACACTCACTGCTGGTGGAGCGACACCTCTACCTATTTCCCTGTGGTCCCAGTCCAAACAGTGGTTAAATAACACATCTCACTCCGCTGCAGGCTCTTCATTCAGCCCAGGTTCGAGGCCATGTATCGAGTGATGGAGGTCTCGGGCTAGCTAGCAGGAAGCCATTCCTTGACACTGCACGTAGGCTAAGCAGGTCCAGTCCTTTCCTGTACCTCACACGAGGCCTAGGCTTCCCTCTTGTCCTATATAAGTCTAGTTTGAGGCCTAGAGAATTACACAGACCTTGTATGACCCAGACACGAGTTTCTGTGGGCTGAAAACATCCCTCCCCCAGCCAGCCACTTTTAAAAGTGGGACCTGTGGCCCTGGCTGCATCTGAGCGGTGTTTACTGCCCCCAGCTGCTCATCACCAGAGAGCACCCGACTGCAACCCAGGCATATGGTTTTGCATCCAACTGCAACCTGAGCGAGGTGGGGTTTTTTTGTGTGTTTTCTTTTTGTTTGTTTGTTTGTTTAATCCCATTACAAGTGTGCTTTTCCCTTAGCCACCATGGACCTTTGCTTCAGGCCATTTTAGGCCTTTTGGAAGACAGCATGTCTGAGATGCAAACACACAACTACCCAGAGCTTTGAACTAAGTGAAAGATCACAGGATGGATTTGCAAGGAGTTAAATTTGCAGCTGTACAGAACAAAAGTGGTAGTCTAAGCAAGCTTATTTAGGGCTCAAGAAGCAACCTGACATTTGAAGTCCATCATGTACTTTTGGAAGTTCATTTCTATCAACGTCACCACCACCTGTGGAGTGGCTGCATGTCAATACTTTTGTTCTATGTTGTCATTTTTTCCCCAGCGCAACCACTGCATATCGGTGGGAATGTCAAGAAGTGCCTTCTTAAGGTTGTCAGGAAAGTAAAAATGGGTGGGGAGCCAGGGGAAGCGTGGTACAGTTCTCCTGTGGTTTTTGAATAGCAAAGCTATTGTCCAAACAACCACACAAAGCCAGGTCATTGTCCTCCTGGTACCTCACTGGTTCTCCAAGCATCTAGTTAAAAATGAGCCCAGCTACACCCCTGAGAAGCTGGAATTAGGTGTGGAGTAAACATAGAGAAGATGTCCAGAAACTTCCCAAGATGCTACAGAAGTCTCACCTATTTTCACTGAATTCCAATTATTTGTATTATAACATACTAGCAATTATTTTTGTGTCTCACCTAACAGGTGGTCTGTTAAGGGTTTTGGCTGCAGTCGCAGGAATAATATTTATAGGCTTTACAAGCAGCATTCATCATGACCAGCAAGGTAATTTATGTGTGTCTTAAATACTTATAATTAGAGTGCCTCAAAGCTAGTACAGCGAGGAACAAAAGCAGATGAATAATTCAGAGTGTATTCCTTTAAAAAGAGCATTTGTTTTTCTCTCTGTTCCCATTGTCACTTTGAGTTCCTTGATCTAAAAGCTGGGACCGATCTCCCCGGGGTTTTCAGGTCACATAGCTGCCACCCCCACCAGGAAGTCAGGAAGTTCAGAGAAAACCGAAGCACGTAACAGGGGGTAAAAAGTTCTGTTATGTCAGCTTCTCTATTCTGGATACACCAGCTCCCAGCTGCTGCCTCTCCAATAGGTACTCCACCCAGCCCTCAGATAATAATCACAAGCTATTTCGCCAGCTCTGTTTCCTTCTACATTTTTGCTGTTAACTCCATCAGCTGAATCGATAGCATTTAGCTCCAGAGCGTGGTGGCTTACAAAGAAAAAAAAGAGCCTGTTATGTGGGCTCTGGGATATTAAAATTTTGACCCTTGTTCTGCAAAATATGCAAGCACACACCAAGCTTCATTTCAAGGAGGCTGCTTGTAAGCATAAAGTTAAGCAGGCGTCTTGAAGAAACAGGGCCAAAAATGCACGGAGCGCGTTGCCAGGGTGAACCTATTTGCTAAATAGAGGTGGATATTCACAATGTCACGTTCTTAGGAGAATCGCTGCTGTACCCCGCTGTTCAGGATCTCTCTGGGGAGGAACAACTCTGCTGTCAAAGGGCCCAATGCTTCTGTTTCCACTCAGACAAAAATTCCGCTGAGAGTAAGAGTTGATATGGCTGAGTGGAAATTGCAAAACTGGATTCAGATTGGCATGTGTTCAAAAGCCAGAAATCCTCAGTGATTATTATTTTTTTTTCCAATGCATGCATCAGTTTCTGAAGCAGATTTTACTTTTCAGAAGTGTTATTTCCTCCCTCAGTTGCTCATAGTTTCCTTCTTACACAGGATTATTTTAGCAGCTCAAGATACGTATCTGCATGTGCAAACTTCAGCAGCACATTAAAGAGATGCTGCCCGAAACACTTTAGTCCTCATGAAACACATTCTGTCTGACATGGAAAGTTTGTATTAGTTTAAGCTTGAATAATTCAATCCATCTGTCACAGAAACTTGGTAGAGTTCCTTTTGCTGGAATAGTTTTCTCTAAGGCTTCCCTTCATCCAAGCAGGTCTCCAGGGTTGCTCTTCCTGGCTTCCCCTGCCACACTTGCTGCACACAAACAGCATCCACAGGCAGCATCTGGCATTTACCAGTAAAACCACCCTCATGAACCCCAAGAGGGTTTTTCTCCCTCACTTACTCACAGATGTGGCTTCAGAACATCATCTCTAAGGGCATCCCAGCACACAACCCACTTCTGCAGGGACCTGTGAAGCTGGAGAGATACATACGTTTTCCCAAGGGATCAAAAAGTACTTCAGCCAGCACACAGAATGTTAGGGATTGGAAAGCACCTCGAAAGACCATTGAATCCAATCCCCCCACTGGAGCAGGAACACCCAGATGAGGTTACACAGGGAGGTGTCCAGGTGGGTTTTGAATGTCTCCAGAGAAGGAGACTCCACAACCTCCCCGGGCAGCCTGTTCCAGTCTTCTGTCACCCTCGTTGTGAAGAAGTTTCTTCTCATATTTAAATGGAACCTCCTGTGTTACAGTTTGTATTCACTGCCCCTTGTCCTATCATTGGTTGTTGCTGAGAAGAGCCTGGCTCCATCCTCATGACACTCACCCTTTACATATTGATAAACATTAATGAGGTCACCCCTCAGTCTCCTCTTCTCCAGGCTAAAGAGACCCAGCTCCCTCAGTCTTTCCTCATAAGGGAGATGCTCCACTCCCTTAATCATCTTTGTGGCTCACAAAAAAAGCTTAGAATAATAGTGCATATATAATAGCACAGGCATCTCCTCACCATTTTGAGGACTTCCCTCAAAGTCCACTGAAGAGCTTAGTGCACTCCATCACTCACAATGCTTTCTTTGGGGTCTAAGTTGCCTGGATAAGGGAGAAGCTCTCAGTACCCTGGGATAAGCACTCTGGCTGGCCAGCCAGCAAAGCTTGCCCTGCAGTAGAGACTCTTCATTTTAAAAGCACCAGTGCTGTCCACCACCTGATCCACATTCCCCATTTGGTGACCACTTCATCCTTTCCCTGGTGTTCCATCCTCAGAAGGCTAATTCAGACTGAGACCATCTATCTCCCCATCCAAGGGCTCTCCAGCTGCATGGAAAGCCATCCAAGCTCAAGAGCTTTCTATCTATGATACCATGCCAAGTGAAGGTGTTTTCCCCCTCATCTCTGGAGAGCTCCAGCTCGATGTGGCAGGGAAAGAGGGATGAGAAGGTGAACCAGCCCTCAAAATGGGGCTGTCCTTCTGCCACAAGTGTGCTGATAGAGGCCCTGGTTTCAAGCAGATTTCACAAGGGCACACTTATCCATGTGGCCAAAATCCTCCCATCAATACCATAATAAATCATGCTATGGGCATGATTTACCTCTTTGAAAACACACGCTTAATGTGGCAGAATTAGAAGCAGAATTTCAAATTCAGCTTTTATATATGGCATTTAAACTTATATGTGATATGAATGGGTTCCAGGTGTGACAGCAGTTGGTACCCAGGAAAAGGGGAGCACTCAGCTGGGTGCAGTTGCTGCAGATGATCAGTTGCCTTAATTTTCAGCAATGCAAACATGGGGAAGCTGTCCTAGACTTCTACCCAGGGTAACAGAGACGTGCCCTGAGCTATGTTCTGCCACCTTTATTTATGCTGATTTTGATGGAATGAGTTATGGGCTGAAATGATACTTACTGCAGGTTGATGACAGAGGCTGGCATACCAGGTTGACCAGGGCTAGTCAGTTATGATTCTTCCTAGCAGAGATGATAAAAGTAGCTCAGACATCTCTGTTCAGCTCCCGTTTATGGCGTTACGTGTGTGGGTAGCCTAACATCTTCTGCTTCGTTGCACCGCTTAGTTAGTCCTGGTTTCCTATGGCACCAATTTCTAGCAGCTACCTTGAAGATTTGAGTTCCCCTATGGGGAAATCTTGGTTATGATAAAATCAGCAGCATTTTGCCATTATTTTCATGGCAGTAGAGTTTGACCAGAGAAAATCTATAGAAGTCAGTGAGTATTTTGATTCTGTGAAGACCATGCAACTGGAAAAAAAGACATTGCTCAAGAAAAATTGTACATAAACAAAAGGAAGCTCAGCTTAAACTGGAAAGTTTGAGTCTGAACAAACTCAGAACAGCTAATATCTGCCAGCCTGATTTGTAGGCATGAAGCTCCAAGATGACTGTTGTTTGGACAAGAACCAGGACTTTGGTCTTCATTTATGAGCTAAATAATCAATATGGGCTGAGGCCAAAACCCACAGTTTTTATAAGGCTGGGCTATTTCTTTCTTCGCATTATTAGGCACAAGAGACAGAGCTGACTTAGATTTACAAAATCTTGGCTCAGATGCAAAAAGCATCAGCATGACTACTGAGGACGAGTGTATTCTCAGCTAAGTCCCCTCCAGGAATCAGGACATTTTATGGAATTTTAAAAGCCCAGTTCCAGTGGAGATGCAGCATTCATTTCTACAATAGCATCACTTGTGTATTACATGGGCCAGTATAAGTTTACAGACAGGGCATTTTTGCTTTTTAGCCTTTTTCCCTTTATTCAACCCCGACATCACATTCAGGGAAGCGGTGGAGTCACCATCCCTGGAGATGTTGAAAAGGCACACAGACGAGGCTCTTGGGGACATGGTTTAATGCCAGAGTTAGGTTATGGTTGGACTCGATGACCCTGAGGGTCTCTTCCAACCTAAATGATTCTATAAAGTGCATTGCAGCGTGGACAACTGCCAGAACCGCTGCCCCCTTTGCATCCGTTCTGCTTCTGCAGGCAGCCAGACTTCAGTCATCAGGAGGTATGTACATACACAAGCCACAGCAGCTTTCATCAGGCACCCCAGTTCCTTCGAAAAAATCTCATTCGAAGTGTTTTTTTTCTCCTGTGCTACACCACTGAGATGCAGTTGACTGAAGCGAGGCAGTGCTGCTGGATGCCGTGCAGACACACCGCAGAGCAGTTCTGAATTTGAAGGGAAGTACAGCTTTTCCCAATAAAAACTTCAAGAGAAATCGAGGCAGAGATCTTGGTGAGAGAAAAAAAAAAAAAAAAAAAGCCCATTTTTCTCTGTGAGGGTTGCCTGCAGAGTTTTTGGCTGGT
Source organism: Pampusana beccarii (assembly GCA_013399365.1). Classification (NCBI taxonomy): domain Eukaryota; kingdom Metazoa; phylum Chordata; class Aves; order Columbiformes; family Columbidae; genus Pampusana; species Pampusana beccarii. Next base: position 215,610 of record VWYH01009961.1, read on the forward strand.
CCCAGCAGCGAGTACAGTATTTTCCCTTATCCAAAAGATGGCACTGTTAACATTGCAGCCGCGCTCAGAGCGGGAAGAGGCCGCCAGTGCGGCCCGGCCTGCACCGGCTGCGCCTTCCTGGGGGTCCTGCCCTTCAGCACCCACCCAATGCTGCCCTGCCAAATTCCTGATTTCACCACCCACTGTGCTCTGGCAGCAGGCCTTTTAGCAGTGTTGTCCATACCTGGTTGTCAGCTTCGAAACTACCTTGGTTCAGGCAGTGTTTCTCTACAATCCAGCTCCTAACAGTCGTGTTTTAGAGTGAAATCTTCGCAGGGTCCCAGGTGGGCTAATTCCCTCTGGTGAGTAAGGAGAGGCAGGGAGGCAAAATAAATACATAAATAGGTCCTTGTCCCTCACTCTTCCTATGCTGCAGTCCAGAGTATCAGTGCAACATACCTAGAGCAGCCTGGTTTGAATGCTGGGATTGGCAGGGTGCTCTGCCTTTTGCTAGAAGAGAAGATCCAGTAGACTGGGATACCAGTCTGTGGTACCAGACTGGGGTACCTTGTGGCAGATGGAAAGGCTTGTGCCACAGGGAAGGACTCCGGTAGCTTCAGTGCTATCTTCCAGCCCATGGCATGGGACGCCCTGCTGATGAATTTTGGGGTTGTCCTGTGCAGGGACAGGAGTTGGGCTCGATGATCCTTGTGGGTCCCTTCCAACTCAGGACATTCTATGATTCTACGGGAGGGGTGAGGGGAAGAGAAGTTGTGAGAGGAAAAGGAGTGGGTGAGTGTGTGGGGGTAGGACACATATCAGCAGAGAGAGAGAAGAGGAGAGGGAAGAGAGGAAGGTGAGAGAGGAGTCAGCGTGCAGGCAAATGGCTTCAAGGCCCCAGGAAGAAGGAACAGGGTGAAGAAAGTGGGGTGGGAGATGCTAAACTGGCCTTGCTCACATTTCTTTCCCTGCCCTACTCTTGTGTTGAACATGTGACTAATTTATAGGGATGAAGAGAGAATTTTCTATAGTCTATAAATGAGAGTTAATGGCCCAAGTGCAGATACTCATTAAAAAAAAAAAAAAAGCCAAAAAAAAAAAGCCTCTTCCGAGGCCCTGCAATCCCTCTATGCTAAGCTCAGTTGTGCATTATGAACCAGAGCCCTTTGCACAGGAGCATCGCACAGATGATGGACGTTTTGTATCGCTGTAGCGTGGCGGTCACTAGCACGGGCTGGGTGAGATGGTCCACCGAGATCTGGGTGTAGCCTCATGCAAGACTCGATGACAGTGCGCAGAGGAAGTGCTCGGCCACCGATCTGCTCCATGGGTCACCCACATGGAGTGGAGAGGTTTACCTGCAATGTCCAGCTCTGCAAATGGCCACTACCATGTCAATGGGTGAACCTGACCTTTGGACGCAGCTCAGCCTGAGCTAGAGTGGCACAGTCTGGGCTGAGGGGTCCCTCCTGCCTCCCCACTTTGCTCACCACAAGAATTACCTGGCCTAACATCTGGAAGGGACATCTGTTTCTGCCACCTGCCCAGGGCAGGATGGGGCTTTTCACTCGGTCAGTCCAGCCTTGCAGTCACCACACTGCAGCCCAACCTTGGTTGAGAGATATGGAAGATAATCTATCAGCTTTTTAGGAGAGCGCAGAAACATTACACAGGCCTGTTGGATAGGAAGTGAGAAATTTTGTATTAGCTTGAAAATGCAGGAGAAGTTTAATTATACTTACATCGCTTTCAATCCAATTTATAACTATAAAGATGACCCAGGAGGTTGTCAGTTTGAGTTTAATTGACCTATTTGCAATTGAGCCAGTTCATTCCTGCAGCTGTGGACTCTTTTTTCATAGATCTCAATTCACTCATTCAAAATTTTAAGGCCAAAAGGGACCATTAGATCATGTAGTCCGGCCTCTTGTGTATGGACTTCCATCCAGACATTCTTCTTCTGAGCTGCACAAGATGTGCCTGGCAGAAGCCTGCATCCCAGCAAGGCACTCAGTCTGGACCGGTGTTCCCAGGGGATGGGCAATGCACCGTTTCGCTTGGTCGCTTATTCCCGTGGGTAATCAGTCATTTTGAGATTAAAATGTAGGCATAATCAGGATCTCAGTGATCCAAGATATTGTCTGATCCAAAGATGTTTAATGAACAGTGTCTGACAGACATGCTCTTAATTCTTTAAATAAAAATTCTTAAAACATAAATTGGATTATGAAATACTTAGGAGATGTTAATTTTGCTGAGTGGGATGATTAGCTCCAGATACAGAGCAGACCAAACACTGGGAGACATCACTTGGTTTCTCAACTTTTAACTTAGATTCTTGTTCAAACTCAAGCCCTTTTGGTTGGTGGTATATGTTTTATAGAACTCAGTTTTTAGAAACCTTTTGGAAGCTGTGACTGGGAAATGCCCCTGTAAGACCTCGCAGATGGTTCTTTCCATGCACTGCTTGGCAGATGCGCAGGAAAATTACACTGGAAAATTGGCTCTTGGCTGAGCTTTGTAGCGAGGCACTAATGCATGTGCTGTAACACTTTGTAATGACATCTTGGTGTTGGTTTTTTGTTTTTTTTTTTTTCTTTTTTTTTTATAGTTTCTTTGACAAATCATAAACACAGTTGCAAGTCAGAAGCGTGAAATCTTCCATTTTTACGAGAAGTTGAGTGTTGAACTGAACAGATGTTGCCCAGCCTGGAGCAACCATTGCCTCTCTATTGCTTTTTTCTGCAGTTTGCTGGGACAGTCCCGTCCCTCACAGCTGGGGGCTGAGGGAGACGAGGATTTTCTTCCTTGCGGATGCCAGCCCCAGTACCCAACTAGCTGGGGACCAGATCTTGTGAAGTAACTTCGAATAAGGCAAAGCACTCACCTGTCGATCTGAGACATCGCAAAATGCAATGTGGCTCGCCAGGGTCTGTGCAGTCAGACATTGGGCTTCTCTTCACAGCTGTGGTCAAACTCCCTACAGATGTGAGTACTGCAACAGCTCTGCAACACGATCTGAGGGCCAAGAGTCTGTCCAGGGAGCTGGGGGAATCCCCCCTTCCCAAAACTGAAGCCCCCAGCATGCACACAGGGCACACAGGGCTGGGGCATGCTGGCAAGAAGTAAGCTTTGTCTTCACAGTCATTTGCCTGAACCTCAAAGCCACCACTGACACTTTTCCACAGGGAAGAGGGCCCTTTTCTGTCCTGCCTCCACCCCCCTCCCAGCACTGCGGCACGCTGCTGCTTCCCAGGGATTCGGGCAACGTGGTGAGTGTTGCTCCACATTTAATGCTATTTATTCTTATTACAGTTATTTAACGAACAGGAGCGAGAAACTGGGATTAGCAAAATACCTGAAGGCAAGGTATGTTATGTCTGCTGGCCAGAGGGCACCAAAGCCATGCAAACCCTGATCTAAGAACCCTGGTCTCAGGGAAATGTAAGGTCTCAGCTCTTTGGAGCAGGAACGAGGAACACTGTGACTAAAAGAAACTGCAAAGGGAATATTAAATACGGATTTTAAATTTTAACAGCATTTAAATTTTAAATAGTCCGCCTCTCAGTGAAATGAAAACCATATTTCTCTTCTAATATGAAAAGGGCCAGATCCTCTGCAGCTGTAAATTGGTGGCCCTCTGCGCTGGAATCAAGGGAACTTAACTGATTTGTAGCAGCTGGTGATCTGCCAGTTCAGGCTCTCTCCTGGAGATAGACTACTTCAATCTGGCTGGTAGTGCAGCCTTGATGTTTCATTAGTTTGCAAGAAAGCTACTGCCAGGATAGACACACGCTCTAGCAATGAGGCTGAAAAAAAAAAAAAAAAGAAAAAGAAAATTATGCTAAAACTTGTTATCACCTGTCATGTTATTGAAGTTAATTTAAAAATCATTTCCCAGGGTCCCAGTCTCAAAGGATCACTTAAGAATGTTGCTTTTCTTTTCGTGCATGTGTTAGGGAACCACTTCTCATACTGTGTTTTTCGGGTTCTTTTTTTTCAGAAAGGTGAGGGCATGAAGTCAGCAAGGAGGAATGGGAAAGACCCTTCATGTGCTGCCAACACATGGCTACTCCCCACACTCAGAGCTTTGTCCTTCACACTTTGAAATGACTCATTGATAAAGGTTCCCACTACTTCCTTTGGGAGATCATTAAACAGCCTTTTTGGGCTTCAATGCTAGGATGTTTTTCTTGATAGTCAGCCTAGACATTTCTCTGCTCTGTTTCCTCCCATTGCCCCTAGTTACACTTTGTCCCACCCTAAACAATTCCCTTTCCCTCCCTGTTTTGATACTGTCCCTACGCATATCAGAAAAGGAGGGGGTGACCAACACAGAAATAACACGGAAGCTTGTTTTCAGTCTAGGCTGCAGAACAATTTGCACTAGTGATCCTGGCATGATGCTGCAGCTGTGGGAGTGAGGAGAAAGAGCGGGATGTCTGCTGCCACCCTGGCTGTGCCTGACCCGGTGCAATGCTACTCAAGTTGATGGGTCCAAGGGATCTGGGGAACTTCACAGGTCTGAGCAAAGCTCTCTGTCAGATGGCTGGACCTGACAAAGACGGGCAGCTCCCTTTCACTGAAGGCTGCCCACAGTGAAGGTGTCGCGGTGCAGAGCTCACAGTTGCTGTTCTGGACGAGGGAAGTCAGCCAGCAGCGGGGCTGCCGGGGGTCGGTGCAGCCAGCGTTGGGTAAGGGGACAGTTGCGTTATAAGAGACAGGTTACTGTGTTATCCGTCATCCTTCGGATAAGGAGTGAGCACAGGGGTGTAAAATGGCATCAGAAGCTGCTGTCTTGAAGGATCATCTTCCACCACCTGCTTTCTGTTCCCTGTTCCCTTCAGGTATTGAAGACTCATGGTAACACCACCACTGGTAACTGGAGCCCTCTGTTCCTCACTCTTAGTGAGCACATGGCTTACAGTCCTGTTTAATTTCTTTATCAATGATGTGGATGAGGAGATTGAGTCCACCCTCAGTAAGTTTGCAGATGACACCAAGTTGGGTGAGAGTGTTGATCTGCTGGAGGGTAGGAAGGCCGTGCAGAAGGATTTGGATCGTTGGTCTGAGGCCAATTGTATGAGGTTCCACAAGGCCAAGTGCCAGGTCCTGCACTTGGGTCACAACGACCCCAGGCAGCGCCACAGGCTGGGGGAAGAGTGGCTGGAAAGCTGCCTGGGGGAAATGGATCTGGGGGTGTTGATTGACATCCAGCTGAACGTGAACCAGCAGTGTGCCCAGGTGGCCAAAAAGGCCAGCAGCATCCTGGCTTGTATCAGGAACAGTGTGGCCAGCAGGACCAGGGAAGTGATTGTGCCACTGTACTCAGCACTGCTGAGGCCCCACCTCGAATCCTGTGTTCAGTTTTGGGGCCCTCATCACAAGAAGGACACTGAAGTGCTGGAGAGAGTGCAGAGAAGGGCGATAAAGCTGGTGAGGGGCCTGGAGCACAAGTCTGATGAGGAGCNTTTCTTCACAGAAAGGGTTGTCAGGCACTGGAACAGGCTGCCCAGGGAAGTGGTGGAGTCACCATCCCTGGAGGGGTTTAAAAGGTGTGTAGATGAGGTTCTTAGGGACATGGTTTAGTGCTAGAGTTAGGTTGTGGTTGGACTTGATGATCCTGAGGGTCTCTTCCAGCTGAAATGATTCTATGATTCTACTGTAGTAATAGAGAGTTTAACAGCAGCTAAAAGATCCCTCTGGATGAACAAGCATACAGAGAAAATAATGGCAACATTATATCATAATCACAAACCAAAAAGTACTTGAAACTTGTGTTTCTTCTAGGCAGCAGTAACAACCTGGCAAAACAAAAGGGAAGAAAAACTGACAAACGTGAGGCTACAAATGCAGTGCAATCAAAGCACGGAGTAAACAGGCATGGCTTTAGTGATGAGAGATGCGCTTTTTCTCCCTGGCTTACAGGGAATTGTGCTGCTTCCTCTGTGCTATTGAAGTGTTGCAGAGGTTTTTTGGCTTATTGGTTCAAGCTGCTTCCAAAACTGTGCTTTAAATAGCTGCACAGGTTTTGGGGTAAACGTCACTGTTCTCAGGTCCTTTCTCTTTCTCAGCTGCACACGTGTTAGACCCAGGGTTTAAAGGCACTTCTCAAACTCCAGACAAAAAAAGTTGGCTTTGTTTTTGCGAATAAACAGCTGTGAGATTTTGAGCTCACTGGCTCTAAACTGCTGCACTGTCATATTAGCGGTAAGAAGCATCGCTTCTACAGAGCTGAGATGGACAGGCTGCCTGGGAAGGAGGAGACAGCTCACCTGATGTGCTGATGCAATCCACACACACAGATTTTGGAGATAAAACTCCAGAATTGCCTGTTCACACGTATTTCTCCACATTACTCCTTAAAGGATCAGAGCGGGTCACCTGAACAGTGCTGCAGGGGTTAATGTTGAGGAGGGATTCAAATACAAGTGGCCAAGGAGAAAGCTGGACTTCAGAGGCAGGAAATGGGAATTGTTTTGCCCCCTCCTGTATGATTTCAGCTGACTTTCTCCTCACATTTCAGGGTCATCAGTTGAAAGCTTTGAGCTTCTTTGGCTTTGTGGCTGCTATGGGGTTGGGTCATTCACTGGAATGTAAAAATCAGTGAGGTCAACAATGCATCTCTGGGGATGCAGGCTGCAAGCCTGTGAAAACTGTCTTCGTCCTTCGATACTGAGAGGAAGCACCGGCATTTCTCCTGGTGACATTTCTCCTGGCAGCATTTCTCCTGGTGGCAGGAATCACGCACCTCTGCAGCCTCCTCTGAGGCAGCTGATCTCTGCCATTCATATCAGGGAACGATTTCATAATCCAGAGAAGATGCTCAAAGCTAAGGGACTTGTTTAATAAACTCTGTGAAAAAAAAAAAAATCTGTACAGATCTGTGGAAAGAACTGGAACAAGTTTTTCTTGCTGACAGCAGGACTGGGGGCTGAACCACAGCTTTCCATGTTTGGAGGGTAACCAGGCATTTAGAGTCAGGACTCAAATTTCATAACATTCTCACAACGAATAATATAAAAAGGGCACCTGGGATCTCAGCACTCCCAGATTTACAGGGAACTGGGATCTAAAAAAAAAATTGCTTTGAAAGCCAAGCTCTAGATGGGATAAACATATTCCTGGGGACAGATCTGATTAGGAGAGTTCCTTTGAAGGGGAACCATGATATATATATATGAAAGTGTATATATATATATCTTTGGTTGGCCATTATGACTCAGATAATCTGATCATTACGTCCTGGTGGCCTCGAGGACGCCCCATGTGACCAGCTCTGCCCACCCGTCTGAATGTAAGAGCAGCTTCCACTCCAGTGGATAGTTCACCAGTAGCTTATAAGGTACAGCAGAAAGCAGACAGTGACTGCAGGAGAGATAATACAGTGCAAAATCTTTTCAATATCCCTTGCTTCTGCAGGCAAAATGGATGTTGCTTCTAAAGAGCTCTAGAGGTAAAATCACTGACCTACATGGCAACTTTTTTTCTCTTGTTACATATATGCATGTATACGTATGACATTTATAAACTATGCACGCTTAAGTGTGCATCAGTACAAATATGGAATTACTGTGAAATGCTAGTGATAAGATCCACTAAAGTAAACTTTATGGGACATGCTGGTCTGTACTATATAAAGCTGACAGTCTCTGGTGTCACCACCAAGCCAAATCACCTCATTTCTTGAAGGAACAACTGGCACAACTGTTTGCAAAGGATTTTTTTTTTTTTAAAGGCCCAGATAATCTCTTCCTGAACATGGAAGAGATGATGGAAGCTACAGCAAGCAATGCGTTTGTAGCACAGAGCTGTAAGATGGAGTGACAAAGTACTTTTGGAGAGCAATGCCAGCCAGGGGGTAGAGACCCTATGTGTATCACTCCTCCAGAATTAGGCTGCAAGGAAAAAAAAAGTTCTCTTGTAAGTACTGGCAGCGCATACAGCATCCAATCAATAATTTTTAATGATATCCCTGCTGATTTAGTTTAGCTTTTCTTTCCTCTTAGTAATGTAGATGCTCGTGAGTGCTTCTGATTATTTATTCAGTATTTAGCAGGTCGAATGACAATAGAAATACCTCTTGTGCCACTCCTGCTGCCTCAGCCCTGACACCACGGATCCAACAAATGTCAATTCTGTGTCTGGGTCCTTTTCCTAAGACTCCTATGGGGATGCTAATTGCCATCAGAGAAGATCGTGGCATTATTCCATTTGCATTTGTTCACTATGAATCGGCCTGCCTATGATTTTATATTTAACACTTCCCTCTCCCAGCTGTTATTTAAACACTACTAGTAAATCACATTGGAAAAAAAGTCAAGTTGGGACCCTGGCAGTATAAACATACCAGTTCTCTGACACGTACTTTCTCTGCCTAGATCCTTTTTGGGATTACATCAGAGCAAAAAACATTAAGCAAAGAGATAAACTGAGATTTTATAAGTGTTCTACTGATGATGGAGAATGCAGATGGCATTATTCTAACAGGGCCTGCTTTTCAGTGAGTGATGAATATTCAGTTTTGGAAAAATCAATGGTTACTTGAGGTGATCACCTAAATACAATGCGTTGCAGATCACCAGTCCCTTTCCAAGCAGAAAGAATTGTTGAAAATAATAACATTCAGACAACATTCTGAGGGTCAAAAGTTTACATTTTCCACTGTACAGCTGGGAAAAAACATACGTTCCAAATTTAGCCAGAGCACCCAAGAGCTCATGCCAACAAATGGATAATTTCATTGCCTTGCAATCTTTAACTGTGTTCCTAAGGTCTGGTCACTATGCAAGCAGCTGAGGAGAACAAGAGGCATTTTTTAGATGGTTGCATAAAGAAGCACCATGGAAATGAAAAGCGTAAATCTTGAATGACTGACATGAGTATGAAGTGACTTAACATCGCTGTATGAGTATGAAGTCATCTCAATGATGTTATTACTGATAAAGCACTCACAAAGTGAAGAACCAAAATGTGGAGTTCATCAAGGTCAATAGGATCTTCCACCAGTTTATATGGGCTTTTGCACCTTAGCAATACTTTGCTAAACTATATAGTTCTCTTTTTTAAAAACGGAAATGCTGTGTTCTCTTTCTAAGTCAAAAGGGTTTCCGTAAGGTAGTTGTAAGGTTGAAGACAACATTAAGTCACCGCAAGTCCCAGATCTCTCTCCTATACAATGCTCAAACCCAGCTGGAATTGTCCATCTACTTAGAAGATAAGGTATAAGACACAGGTGAGTTGACACGCTTGTCAAAAACTCTTAGCCAAGATTCACTGTTATGCCAAGTACGATGTGAGACTGCAAGATGATTTTTGATGCTTGTAACAATTGCAGTGCTGTGACTGGAAATTCATAGAGGTGAAAGAAAGTGATGTTACTATGGAAGGGTTTGGCCAGTGGCTAAAGGAGCAGTGTAGTTTTCAGGAGAAACTCAGAAATTTATTCACTGGCAGTACCTATTTACACTGTCACCTTGAAAAGGTTACATGAGGCACCATGCTGATAATACCCAGGACATAAGGGTAGTCACGAGGCTTAGTTCATCAGAGTCTTGAAGTCTCAAATACACAGAAGTGAGGTGAAAAACAGTATTATAATAATTTGGGCCCTCTAGCTGGTTATGTTCAGGATCAGCTACCTAGAGTAACATAAGAAAAATGTGCTGGCAGGTGCCGCCCCTGCAGTTCGCCTGTTACAGTGCTAGTCACCGGGCAGTGATTCACTGAGTTCAATCCCCAGCAACCCAGAGCGGACAGGACCAAAAGTTCCTGGAGCATAGGAAACGCAGGCAGAGGTGGGAGTTTATGGAGCAGCCCCCGCACAGGGTGACTCCTGGGCTCAATTATACCTCGTAGCGAGGAGATCTTGTCATTAACTGTATGGTGTAGAGGAGAGTCCTCTTTGGTCTGTTTTAAATGCCCAGGTTAATTAAATTCCTTTTATCCTTCTTGAGAAGAAAGAATAAGCTGAAGTAAAAAAGTTACCCTCTCTCTAGAGTTTTTCCTTTTATTCGTCTCTGAATGACGGCTCTGATCTTTTCAGTTTCTCTTCCTACGAACACTTTCATCTAGTCATTTCAGCGCCCCATTTCTAGACCTTTCTATTCCTGCAAAATACTTTCAAGAAAAAACATAACCAAGAATGAATACAGTATTTCAGATATGCCAATCTCCTTAGTTTATAAAGCAGTGTTGTAATATTTACTGAACCTGTTTTCCATCCTGGGCTGTACAGTACTCACACAATTTGTTTTTTTGATGACTCTGCATTTTAAGTAGGCATTTTCACTGCCACCGTTTATGACCCACTTTTTTTTTTTTTTAGTAATTTTCAGCTTTTAGGAGTAGCTGACATCTGTTTATCTTTCTTCGCCCCCCCCCAATCTGATTATTTTGTATTTATTCAAAACAGAAGATTCTGCTTGCTCTCGTATTTCTACCTCACCTTGCTTTCATAGAGTCTTCTAAAAGTCTTCATAGACATCCCCAGTTTTCAGTGCCCTTCAACCATTTTGTGTCGTCTGCAAAATTTCTTAACTCACTGCTCACTCAGTTTTACAGTCCATTAATAAAACCAGCAAAAAATACATCTGATGGTACGGATCATTAAAACATCTGCTGCTAATCCTTTGCCAATGTGAAAATGTACAATTTCTTTCAGACCTTATTTTCTCTGCCTTAGCTAATTTCTAACACTGGGTAGTGATTTAATTGTTGCTTAAGATACTGACAACAAACCCAATAAATAACTCTCAGGTATTGGCACTGTGAGATTAAATAAAAAGTGCCTTGAATAAGAACTGCTGCATGAAAAGTTGTCTCTCATGATTCTTATCTTCTGTTGATACTGTCTATTCTCTTTATGCTTGTAATGTCAAATTGTATTAGTCCTTAAAATGACAATATCATGGGGATATATAAAGACAGCCTGCTGATATTTTTGATCTCTGTATTTCAATGCAATGTCGTCATCAAAACTGTCCAGATATTTTTTCTTTATTAAAATAACAGTCTTAAATACGTATCTGGGAAGAATAAATGTTTTTCAATGGAAAATAAATTCCATTATGTACAATGAGGGAAAACATTATTCTCTTTACCTGTTAAACCAGGAGATCTATTATAGGAATAAATCTGCTGGGACCAATATTCTGAACAGATCATTTCTGTACGTACACGAAACCACCTTTAAAAACTGTCTGAAAAAACCCCAACCCTGCTATATGCTGAGATTTAGTGAGGCTATAGATTCAAGAGGCTTTGACTACACTGAGTATTCCTGAAATAATCTGATGTTAAGTATATCCCTTCATTTCGAAGTGTTGACTTCCTTGGATGAAAGTTGAAGTGACTAAGCTAACACATGCAGGAGATATGTTTGCAAGTAGAAGAAAGAGGGCAGCAAAAGGATACCTCATCCTCATCCACAGGACCATGCTAAATTCAGCTCAGGGTTATCTGTAATCAGTGTAGACCCATGTGACGCAAAGCTTTTCTGTGTGGGATACTGACCAAAATATCTCTCTGTGCTGATGCTGCATGCTGGACCAGAGATGCATTTGCTCTGGAATAACGAGTGCATTTCTAAAGCCAGAGTGATTAGTCTGGGATAAAGTCACAATTCTCCTAGAATTATATTTTTTGGGGGGGATGGAGGATGTCTGATATGGCTAATAATTAAAATGAAAATGTACAAATTCTGACAGAACGTTGCATCCCACCTCTGGAAAATGCAGCGGAGGCAGTCGATCCTCTGAGTTTTGCCAATGTGACCCGCTGACTGTGGGAATATCTACTGTGCAGTGATTCACTCCAGCGGCTGCAACTGCAGCTAATTGTCCGCAGGCAGCGCAGTAAAACTTCATAAAATGTCTTTCTGCGAGTCAGAAAAGCATCCTCGTTCAGGGAGGATGTTAATGTCAATGTTCGATTTTACAGGGTTCCAATTTGCATTATTTATTTTCTCATTATCAGTTTCTCTGCCATTTACCCCATTCTGGCACCTGGTATCATCAGAGGGATTAAGTGGTTGTCTGAGGGAAACGGCGTGGCCCTGGTGGCCTGGCTTCTGCCCATATTAAAAGGACAGAAATAGCTACTTGTGCTATTCTTCTATACCTGGAATGAATGAGAAAGATGTAAACATCACCCTAATATGTGGCTGAGCTTAATTATTCTGCAAAGGAGACTGTCTTACTGACAGCAAAGGGTTTTTTACAGTTGTAATTACCAAATATCACATTTAGAAAGTGGGCTGTACCACTTTAGTTTTAATTACTGATGAAAAGGGAGAAACTAGAACATTTTAATAAAACCCCAGGTGTTAAGAAGTCAATGTAACAAATTGAATGTGGATGATAACACTTTACAGTTATAATTTGTCATCTCAGAAGATCCAGTGGGAAACCGCATCTTTCAGAGGCTCTCACAAGGTCCGAAAACGTGCTGCACGATAGCTCAGCTCCCATAAAACAACCAGCGTCTCTGGTGTGCAGAGGAATGTCCATCTGTGTTAAGGCTCTCCTGCTCCCCTTCATCCACACATGCATCACTCAGTGCATGCTTCATTGCAAGACCAGCTCTTTCATACAGGGCCTTTGGTAAGGGAAGGCTGGGGCACACAATGGGATGCCAAATTGCAGAAAGAAGTGAGTGGGCATAGGTCGATTACACAGGTTGCATTGACTTGTACTGACTGGGGAACAGGGCTGTGAACTCTAGACGACTGGATTTTATCCTTATCTTCACAACTTGCTTAGTGCGACCGCTCATGATGTGTTTGGCCCCAAGCAGTCTCAGTTCTCCAATTTATAATATGAGGGTTTTTTTTGACAGTTGACAGAAATCATATAGCTCAGTCCCGTTTTTGTCAAACACACCCACATTTCTCAGTGGTGAGCAAAATCATACCAACAGTGCATACAGATATCGCATTCCTCATTTCTTTTTTCCTTGGGAATGAAATTATCGTTACTACCTATTGCTGTCAATTATGCTACAATGTTTTTAGAGCTGTAGCTGGGTCGAAAGGCTTGACTGTAATAGAGAAGCCACAAAGAAGGACTGGAACCAAATACCTGTCAGCACACCTTTCTCGCAGATACCTAACCACCTAAAAGGCAGGCGTCCTCTCCAAGTTAGATATACCTCCAGCCAGAAAATCATACAGTCAGTTCTAGACACCTATTTTTGGATAGGATTCAATTCATCAACTTCTAGAAGCGTTTCTCTCCTTACTGGCTACTGATAGAGTCCAGACTGAGACTAGACTTTTTTTTTTTTTAACGCCTAAAGTTAAATGAAGCTTTACTCTAAATCACAGTATCATTATGTTTCAATCCAAACAATGTGTTGTTCTATCTTTGTTGTGTAAACCCAACAATTTGTCACACAAAGACAAGCAAATGGAGATATTATAACAATCCTGATAATAGAATGTGAAGTGCTTTTTATTCTAGAAATGCCAGTTTAAAAATAGGACTGATAAAGCTTAGGGAAATCTAGGGAAAACTAGGTGGCAATGTTAAACCTCGATAAAGAAAGCCAGATGCTAGTGCTGTGCTTTCACTCTCTCCTTGCAAATAGAGTAAAAGCTCTAGATATACGTCATGCATTTCCTTGTTATTCCTCTTGCTTGGTACCTGGTGTAGTAAACAAAAATAATCTTTAAGTACGTGATTTAAAGTTCTTAATGTGCTCCATTTATATAATTACTTGGTGCCTCTTCAGTATGTTGAGTAAATAAATCAGCCCTGTGAGCTTCTGGCTCCCCTCTGAATCATCTTCTTATGCAAAAAAACAGAGTCAACACTGAGTTTTAGAGCATCCCAAGCAGGTGTACAAAGTACAGTACTGACCACATCACCAGGCAGAAGGTCTGCTCCATGGAGATTGTATCCAGAACAGGCACCATCTGTGCCTATGGGCACAGAGGGTATGGAAAAAGAAACAGTTTAAGCAGCTAATCACTACCTAGTTAGGGAGTGTGTAGGTACCAACAGACACAGACCATGCACCTTGCGCCAGCTTTTAGAAGGTTTCCAAGGCTGCTACACGCTTTTTGGCAGGAGCCCATCAGCACGTAGGCACTCCGCACCTCTCGCCTTGTGGCTGGAGGCTGCTTTTCTGTCTGCAGCGTCTGCTGACTCTGTCCACCTCCCCTCCGACATGGCTGCATGAGCTGCCTTAAATCTTTGTATCGCTCCGCAATAATAGCAGTGCCAATGATTACAAAACCCACAGAAATGAAACAAAACACCTTGGCTCCAATCATTCATTTCACAGCCTCCTTCCACTTCTTTCTGCCAAGTAAAGGCAACTTCAGCACAGCAGTGTTTTTCCCTTCCTTTCCTCTCCTCTAAATAAGGTATTTTCTTGTTGGAGTTCCATCCAACTGCAGTGATTTTTTCCTATCTACCTGATCTCAAACTACTTCAAAAACTGTCTTTGCAAATGCTCTCTGGAGGGTCACCAAACTTAGAGCGAGTTTTCAAGTGAAGTGATCCAGTCCAAAAATCTTTGACGTATATTCAAGTAACAAATTCCCATTACTTCTTGTCAATTCCTTTGATGGAGTAATCTGGTAAGGCTCATTTCTGACAACAGAGGTATGCTGGTTTATACCAGTTGAAGATTTCATCCTGCCTTTGTTTACCAAATGAATGCTGAACTTCCAAAAAATAATGAGGTTAACAGGTCATGCAGCTGCAGCCTTCTGTTCCTGATAGAGAAGTGGAAGGGATGTCAATCCCACTTTCTTCCCTTCCCAACAGAGTCCTGTCCCACTGGTGGTACAGAGATGGGGTTCCCTGGGGAGCCTGCTACACTCATTAGCTTCTCCATGACTGGGGAATCATTTGATTTAAAGCAAAAATTGGCAGATCCTGTTCATCCAGCAATAATTACACAAAAATAGGGACCGATATATTCATGGAAGATAGCTGCCGATGATAATAACTCAGTATTTAATAACGCTTATCACAAGAACCAGCAGGACTGAAGACAGGTTATTTCTCTTTGAAATTAAAACAACTCTGAAATTTGGACCAGATTAGAGGCAAGGTCCACCTATATATTCCATATTCTCAAGTAGTCTGCTCAATTCTAGGACGAAAAAAACATCACAGTGATTGTCCTGCTCCTTTTTAATTAAATTTGCAGACAGAGGAGGGCCAAATAGGAATCTAGCCTGTGTGTTACATATCTAGTTGAAACATGAGCTCTGCTGCTTTGAAAAACCACTATATACAAGCTTGTTTCTAGCCAAGGATTTCTTTATAAGAGGAGATTCTTGGAATGGGAAGATTTATGTGCCTCACACATCCCACAGACACGGGAGAGTATCTGAGTGTGGGAGAGTGTGCGTGTGTGTGTGTGTGTATGGATGCAAAATCTCAGAGGATGCTGTTTCAGAACAACCAAATATATGCCATAGCATTAGTATACAACATATCCTGTTATTTTGCTCACAAATTACAATGGGGACACAGAGCTACTCCAGTCGGGTGTAGATATTCATAGCCTTTGTTTACCACGTACTTGGCAGGAGATATATATGGAACTATCTATATGACACAAGTGGACTATGCACCACAGTGCTCAATTCAGCCATAAAAATGCTCTAATTTATTGAAATAGTGCAGCTGGATGACACGAAAATTAATCAAGCTAGTGATGCCATGACTGCCTGGAATAAATCACCCCCATAATTCACTATACCTCTGTTCAGCCCATTCCTCCATCATTTAGAAGCAATCTCAGCACTATTAAAATGTACCAGATAAATAGCACTTGAAACTTACGTTCTCAGTTCTTCCACAGAACAGATCTAACTAAGAAACGGCAATGCATTCTCATCCTTGCAATGAGACTTTGTGCTATTCCTGCCAACAGAAGCAGCACTGCAGTCAGCTCTCCCTGTTCTGCAGGCAGCCTGTCTGGCACAGACAGGTCATACCACGGACCTGGTGAAATCCAAGCGGTTTCTGGCTCATTGCGGAGCACAGTCCTCATGAATAAAGCCATACTGAATGAAACCACACTGCTTTCTCTAGAAGCAACACAGCTGTGCCGAGAGCTGAGACGGAGCAGTTTTGTCCCAAAGAACCTGAGCTGGCGTCACTCAGCACTAGTGAGGGTGGCTCTGCCTTGGGTACCTGGCTGAAGAGGATGCGGTGCAGGTACTGGAATGACTCACAAAAAGAATCCCCTGAGACCAGCAGAGTTTATGCACTAACGCGCAGCATCACTCTGGACAACCTGAGCTGGCTCCCCGCTGCACCACTCCAGTGCCTTTCCAATATGCTCCCCACCATAACCTGTTCTATGCATACAACCTCAATTAGTCTATTAGTTGGATCTTCTTAGACCTCAGCTATCACAGATAACGAAGAACCAGCTGTCTTTAAAAAGTCCTGCAGACCTACAGGTTGTCAATATGATTTTATAAGGGCTTTCAAGTGCTGGGAGATTCTGGCCATACCCACTGAAATCACTATTTGAAAGCTCATTTTGCAGCTGCCTGAGCACACGTGATGTCCTAAAGGACGTCAAAACTGAAAAACTGGACAAGCGAAGGCCGCTAGCTCTGGGAGGGAGTGGAGGAATGAAGGATTAGCCACTCTTGCTGTAAGCCAGTGGCATGCCTCTTCTCTCCCAGAAGAGCACACAATAGGCACAAGGTATTTTGATCCCCAGCTCTTCCCCGTCCTGTGCCACCCAAATGGTGCCAACTGTAAGGGTGTTTCCTGGCCTCCGCCTGCCAACTCATCTCACAGGGTGATATCTTTATCGTGTGCTTCAGCTGTAGTAATCATGGTGAAATTACAGGCTGAGCAGCTCCTAGGCTTCATTTGTTATCAACCACACGCACATTTAGATCAGCCAGCTGGAAGGGGTAGCTGGCCCACGACCTCCCCCAAAGCATGTGGCATTTCAATTCTGGGTGACCCCGTGTCCAGTGCCACCACCTGGGAGGGCAGGAGGGAGCTGCCCGAGTTGCATTCGCAAGGAGGTTTATGCTAGACAGAAGCGCTGCCTACAGACACACGCCTTTCAAAGAGTCTGGGAATGAGTGCTTGTGGAAATGTTCTATGGTGTATCCAGTTTAGCATTTCCTTTTGGAGAAACTGGCAGCAATGCCAAAGGGCATGGTTACAACAAAACCAGTGAAATCACAGAGAAAATGTCAATTCACTGTGGTTTGTGGCTGTGGCGGGTGATGCCATCATACAATCAGAGCAAACCATGGAGCATGTAATTCAGCGAAATGTGACACAGTTATAAGACAAATATATTTGTCGTGCAATAGAAATGGTTGAGACAATCGTACGTCTTTTTGTGCGCTCAGGCTTCTTTGCAGTGTGGTGCCCCGATGCTGAATCACTTAACTCTGCTTCTGTAGGTTCCTGCAGTAAAACCTCACTTGACAGGATGAACGTGACTTGGTGTTTCTCAGTACTGCACATTACTTTCCCATTTGCAATATATATATATACTTTTTTTTTTAAGGCCCAGGCTTTGATTGAGGACATGGTCTTCCGTCCCAAAAGGACGTCTTCATATTTAGAGTGAGACTGCATCTGCTTTTCTATAGAGACATGAGTATAAGAGGCAATCGGCTTGATTTATGTACCATGAAGCATGATTGGAGTATTCGTAAGATTCTCATTCGTTATGTAATTTATTTGAAATGATGAACCTGGCATGTTTGTTAAGAGATCCCAAAAAAAAGAGCAAAAGGACGTTTTTGAGGTTGGATTTAAGCCTCTATTTAGCAAATATTTTTTTTTGTTTTTCTTCATCAGGCCCATGGGGATGCTATAGATTTTTTTTAAAAATTTTGAAACCTTTTTTTTTTCTGCCTTTGCTTCAGGTGCTTTAAAAACATGCATCATTTAAACTTCACAAAGGTATTACATCCTGGATTCAAATGGGTAAACTAAGGTAAACGGGCAGCTAAGGAATTTCCTTGAGAGGCTGAGCTGAATATCCAAGTGCAGAGCTTCCATTGTTTTAACTAGCACATTGCCGACCCTTAAGCATCGACCATTTTTTTTTTGAGTGAAAAATCAACGCCATCATCAAGGTACACTATAAGAAAACACAGTATGCTCTTGACAGAGACACATTAGGCAGAGGTTTCAGTTTTATGAAGTTGCTCTGAAGAAAGGAAAACCAATATTTTAAGAGTACAGAGGCATGCCTTTAAATAAGTAACTTCCCAAATGGGGAGAACCTTTGTGCAAGGGATGTTTAGGACCTGATCCAAAGTCTACTGAAATTTCACACTTGCTAAAATAAAGCTTGGATCAGACCTAATCTGCTGTATTGTGCAGATATTTCTCAGGTGCAAGAGGTGACAGATCATTCTGTGCTTAAATGAAAGACCAGGGGAAGCAAAGGAAAATAATATCTGCAAAAACAGAGCAAGGAAAGGGTGGAAGATCATTGAGTTGTCACTTTCCCTTTTAAAAGCAAAGTGTTGAGAGAGGAAGGAGAAAGTAGTAATTGGGCAATGAGGTGCACTCCACATGTGAAAAGGCAATGTCCGTAAAACCAGAAAAATCTAATGGAATATTTATTGAGAATTACTCTCTCTCCCTCTCTATCCTACAGATTTCTAAAGATACATACATCTTTATATAACAATAAATATATGCACTTTTATGCTGTCAGGAGTTTTAAAGAACAGTTCGATGGCTCCCATGCAATTACTATTTGAATTTCTCTGGCCATTTATTGAAAACCTTTAAAATACACTCTGCTGGTCTCTACGCCTACTCCTCAACCGAGGCAAAACCTCATCTGCCCTTTGAAGCCAGCAGAACACCACAGATTTACAGGAGGACAAGATCTCATTATGCTGGGTTTGAATTTATACCGTGTGTACAAGGACTGCCACTTTACAGCATTCTGAGATGCTTTAGAGCCCAGAGTCAGTGTCCTGCTGTCTGAAACGCGCTGCCCACGGGAAGGACTGCAGCAACTGGAAAATATCACATGGTGAGGGAAGTCGGGGTGTTGTATATCTGCGTGGCCACCGTGGCAATTGCTTGGAACTATGGAGGAGAAAGATTGTAAAGTAGCAGATTTTCTTAACTGCTTTCCAATTTTTAAGCCTCCACTGCCAAGACTTAACCAAACTTTTTGCAAAGTTTCAGTAACAAAGCCTGAGATCTAGATATTTTCCTTAGAGGGAACATGGTCGATATAAGTGCGCCTTGATAAATGATGCTGCACACCATGGGGGAGTTCTTTGCTTCTCCTTTAACTGATGCTACAGTCAAGGTCACGGACCTTGGTTAGTCTATGGGTGTTTTTATATATATATTGAACATAAGGCAGAATCTGTACATGACAGAAGCAGCAGCTTTTTTTCAGAGATGTGCTGGAACTGCTGAATTCAAAGCCCAGGGCCAGACTCGCAGCTGGCACACAACATATGTTGAAGTCAGTCCATTTTCAGCCAAGAAATACAGCCTTGGGTTTTTGCTTTCTTCAGGAAATAAGAGGGGAGAGGAACTACATTTCGTTTTTACCGCTACAAAGCATTAGCTGTTGAGAACAAATTTAAACTATCTGCAGGATGCATGACTTTATATGAATTATTAGTGTAACTTCCTATCTGTTGAGCATGGAGGGCCATGCTTCCCCAGAAGACATAATTCTTTACTCTTTTCCTGGGCTCTGTGGGAAAAGCAATAAACAGGCATCAAGGGACTTGAGGTCTAGTTAAGGTGATGGCACACACTCTGTGGGAAGGGTTACTTCTGCTGTGTCTGATAGTGAATTGCTCACCTCATAAAACATGTGATGAAATGGTTTGTGAATGTACAGCACAACGAGATTTTTGCGTATGATGTGATGTATCTGCTGCTGGCTGATTAGCTGGCCTGCTGCAGACAGCTTCAAATATGAGAAATCAGACCTAGACTGAATGAAACTGAAATTACGTGATTTTGGATGTGCTGTTTGTGCTTTTACTCTGGGCTTTTCTTTATCCTATTTTGACAACTCCACCTTCACGCTGCCAGATGCGGAGCAGGATTTACTACATTAATGCCCTCAGAAGTGAGGAGTGGAAGGAGATAAGCTGAAGGTACCTTCTCAAGCTCCCCACCACCCTCCTGATCAGAACTCAGATGGTACCCGATTCGCCACCTCACTTTGTGTCCAGTCCCCAGCACTTTACATTGCCAGTTCCAGCCCCCCATAACACCTCAGTTCAGCTCTGCCTGGGGGACTAGAGAGGCCCAAGATGTGATTTATGGGGGACTGGGACAAGGCAGGGTCAGGGAGTCTGTCTAAATTACCCCAATTTTGATGGCTGCCCTATAGATTGCAGTATTGCCAGGGCTCCCCAAAGCTTCATTGCCACTCACCACTTTTTATTAAAGGTTCAATCACAGCTTAAAATTTATATGAACAATCTGGCTCCCTATAGAAATAAAGAAGAACAAAATGGGTAAGCTCACAGACTTGTCTACAAATCATACATGGTAATATACCAGTGCATTTGTAATATTCTCCTGATAACCAACGCTGTGAACTCATCTGCATGACTGACGTATTTGTGAAAATTAGGGCCTGTTCTGAAATCAGCCAAGGCCAAAGTTTATTTGATAATTGACTTGCAACAAATAACTCACCCAGCACTATGAAAATGTGATGGATGTGCTTATTTGGTGACCTCTGGGAATTATTAGTTGCCCTTAACCTCACTCTTACTGAGACATTGTTTACCCTCAATAAAATTACTACACAGCTGGCATTATTTGTTATCTCCTTTGACACTCTCAGCAGACACATCTACAAATGAAAGGATACAGAGACTAAAGTATAATGAACAGTTTTCAGCACATTGGCAAGACAATGAGAGGAAACTCGTCCTGCCATTTCTCAGGCTCCCTTTGTTTTGTGGATAAAGTTAAATCTCAAGGAAGATCAACTTGGAAACTCTGAGGAGTCCTGGCTTTTGCCATACTGAAGTTTAACAAATTTTGCAAATTAGAAAGGCAAAACCCCATGGTTAAAACAGTTGATGATACTGCACCACCAAAAGAATTGAGTTAATTTATTTTGAATTGTAAGTGTAAGTTTATGTACTTGCAAGAACACTTCCTTGAGGGCCATCAAATATTCTGTTGCAATGTGTTGAGAAAGCAATGAAATGACAGGAGATCTGACCACAGCACTCCTAATTCACAACTGATTGCCACTCTGGGTGGAAATTATTTGGACTGCAGAAGAGCTAACTGAGAACTATCAATATTTTACTGTGGCTACATGAATTCTGTTTAGACTGTAAGACTCTGCATGTGTTAACAATAAAACAAACAAGCAAAGACATAAGTGAGAAAAAAAATAAAGAATGTGAAATTAAGTGTTGTCAAAAAAAATATCCTCTTCAAAACCAGCTCTCAGGCTCTGTTCCTGTGCATGTACAGAGCATATGGAGTGTCCTTTATGCCTCCTACTTAGTGCTGTGACAAGCTCACTCTTGTTTGCTGCCCGCACCTCTCACTCTTGTTCCTGCAGTTCCACAGAGCAAAGAAACAGCTGCTCACAATTTATTTAATCATTAGCCAGCCCAATCACCTCCCCATGGTCACTAGGCCACCCATGCAATGCTACAGCCTTATAAAGCACTTTCTGCCCCACGTGTCATTTCAAACGTGTGCGCGTGTACCGATCTTGTACAACTCTGCCAGAACTGTCTCCAAAGCTGAGATAGATTGGAGCTATCTTTCTGAAATGTAATTAATTCTTAAAGAAAAAGAAGGAACTACCCTCTGTCTAGTTTATGTGTTGCAGCCGTTTATATGCTTATATTCGGCATACACTGTGAAACGGTTCAGCACAAGCTACGGCAGCTGCAAGGAAGGTGTGCTGGTTTAACTGAAAATTGGTTAATTTTCTTCGTGCAGTTAGAAACCTTTCTTTTTCATAGCTAGCACACTCATTATTTGGACTTAGTTTGAGAACAAGAGATGGCACTCCAGCACAGAGTTAATGTTTTTAATTGCTCTGGTCTGAGAGCCAAGGACACTCTGAGCGCTCTGCCCACAGGTGTGAGGCAGCATGGAAGGGGGGCATGGATGGGGCAGAGCTTGGCTGACATCCAGACTGATCAATGGGAGTATTCCATCCCATTGGCATCATGCTCCAGATTTAAGAGTGGGGCCTTCTGATTTCTCGCTCTCCTCTTCTGCTATCTCTTTTTCTCTGGGGGTATCCAGGGAAATTTCAGTCAGGACTTTTAGCCCAGCCTTTTGTCATTTTGCAAAGGCCTCTGGGCTCTTCTGCCTTTTTCCTCTCTTTTCCTCTCTCTGGGATCAGCTGTGGGACCAGGTGTGTCTTGCTGGGACTGGATGCACAGTTGCGGACAGAGTTTGTAAGGAATTGCCTTAAGTATCTTTCATTTCTATTTTATATGTATATTTGCTAGTAGTGTATTAGTATTTCGTTGTTTTATTAAACTGTGTTTATCTCAGTCCAAGTTTCTCCCTTTCCTTTTGATTCTCTCCCCTATTGAGGGGAGTGGGAGAGGGGACGAATGAGCAGCTATCGTGGTTGTGTTGCTAGCTCAGGTTAAACCACAATGGAAGGCAAATGACAACACAGGAGCATTAAAAATAAAGTCAGTTAATGAAATAAAGCTATTTATGTAATGTACTTACAGGCCAGCTGTTTCACATGTTGCAATTCAGGTTACTTTAAGATAAATGGAAACCAAAAAGAAAGTTGTTATGATGGAAAGAGGCACCCATGTCATCCTATTGTGTCTGCTCAAGTTAGATAGAAAAGGCTGCAAACAAAAAACAGATGAACACAAATCCCGTGTTTTGAAAGTAAAAAGAAACATCAAAAATAATACACTTCCTGTTACTTGAGTCATACTGTTTCTCTTCAAGGGACTATGGAAAAAAATCTAACAAACCATTCAGCAATTTATTTACCAACTCAACATTAGGATAGAGTGGATGATTGATTTCAGAGGATTCCTATGTCTGTATCACTAGCCAGCACAGTGACCTCTCAGTGGTTGCCAGCAATGATGCAACTTGCATTGTGACTTTTCTGGGACCGCAGAAGAATTCCAACATCCACACAGGTACTGGCTTTGTACATCTCTGCAAAAACTGTCTTCACAGCCAATGCTGGTGAGAAATGTGATGTAAATCAAAATATTTTGAAGGCAGAGACTGTGACAAAGAGTTGGAACAGACTGGGATCCACGCACTTGGGAAGGAGCCAGTAACTGCCCATAAGAGAGTGGATGGATGGAATAGTTGGATAAAGAAGTGGGGAAAAACAAGGATGGGGAGCTAACTGGAAAAATCTAGGGCAGGATCCAGCTGGCAGAGACAGGAAGTGTTTGGTAAAAAATACTGGAAAACGCACCTGGGGGATACTGAGCCTTGCTGCTTGGGCCAGGCGTAAACCACCCAAGGCATCGAGAGTAGAACAAGACAGGGTGGAGCTGTAATTCCTCAGGGACCTAAAATGAGGTTGCACAGAACATCCTCATTCTGGCATTTCTAAGTTTTTGTTTATACAGTTTTGCAAAATGAGTGGCCTCTTACCTAACTTTTTCTGTGTAGTGTAGTTTTTCAGTAAAGTAATGAATAAGATGTACTTTTTCCCTACTGAGCTCAAGGGATATATTTTCATTTAAAGTTCTTTTACAAGCAGTTATATGCACTTGCACCTCGCTGTCCTAGATGACGTTCCATCATAATACTGGGAAGCCCTGGGCTTGTCTGGTGGGATGCATCAGGACATTTTGGCAGAATGATCAGAACCGAGTCTTTATTTGCCCCTTAGTCGTATTCCACTTAAAAGTGCCACTGAAACTTAAAAGTGGCCCCTAAGCATTTGGGCCAACAGATGAAGTTGGTACTGCACTGCATGCATGTACTTAGTCACAAAATACATGTATGGACTGCTATGTAGTCATCCTTTCAGTGCTTATGGCTTGAGCTTTGAAATGGTAAAGATGTACACAATGATTAATTTTTTTTGGCTCTAAGTTTTGTTATGAAATTTTCTGTCGGCACTGTGAGGAAGAAAAGGGGATTTGTCAAAAGTACAGCCCTTTCGTAAGGTTTTGGGAATGCATTTCCTTTCAGCAAGGTTACAAAGTAGGCTTCTACAGTGCTCCAAGATTCGCAAGAACCCCTGCTGTCTTTCTAAGTTCTATTACATCTTCTGTCTTTCTAATAACTGTGATATAAATAGCATCCAATTCTACTTTGCTTTCAGAGCTCTATCTGAAGAAAACGTGCAGTGACATGTGGACATGTACCAGCTCTCTGGGATTATGCAGAGTAATATCAACATACAGATCGGACAATACATTTTTAAAACTCATATCAAGTCCCTGAGGGAGTTCACTGTGCGTTACAGTGTCTCCTGGATGGAGCATGCAGCAAAATTGTGATTCACCAAGTGTTTTGTTTAACAGAAAAAGAGGCAGACTAAAAGAAAACAGGGCACTCTCCATCCACCATGCGTTGCCTGTGCACTCTTGTGACTCTGCAGCTGTTCCAGAATGGAGTCACGTCTGTGCTTCTGTTGTTCAGCATTTGCACCTTATACTCCTGCAGAATGAAGTGCTAAGGGCCCAAACCCATGGGGGACACGCAGCCGGTGCATGTGATATGATGCTGAATGTAAGAACTGGTACCTGGATGCTGGTGAGGCCCCTGCACCTGTGTTGCTGTGCACACACACCCTTCCGTGCAACAGCACATCATCCAACAAGCATATTTGCTAGCGACATTTTAATACACTAATTAACACACCAATACACTAATTTTCTAAGCTACTACAAATCCAGCTTTCTCCTGTCTCCCATCAAAACACTTTAGACAGAGACAGAAATTCACTTCTGAGGGGAATAACTGTATTCTCTTAGTAAGACCTAAAAAGCACCAAGTAGCCACTAGATTCACATTTTCCTTATTTCTGACAAGTCCTGTATACAAGCCAGGGGACCTGTTTGCAACTTGTCTAAATCTCTTCTGAAGTCAGAGTGCAGTTAGTGCACAAACATCACCTGAGACATCATCAGTTCTGTACGGCTCTTTCTAAACACCGTGTAAGAAGTCTGATGTGCAGCTATGTCATAACTGGGCTGGGTGTGCTGCCTCTGGCTGTAACATATATACGTGGATTAAGAATGATATCGAGCCCTCCCCATGTTATCAGCTTCTTTTTAAGAACTGCTTTTATTTTCAACTTTTTCTGAAACAATCTCCTCCGTATCAGAATATGGAGTGGCCTTGCCCTACATTACTTAAATGCAATAAGTCTGGATAGAGGATTTCCATAACCATAAAATCTAGGGAATATGGGGATCATAGATAAGGTGCAGATTTTATTCAATTTTTTTTAAATACCCTGGTTTATCCTACAGTGTCCAAAGAAGCCTCAGGTGGGTGTGAAGAACTGAATGGGATAACATTACACCAAGCCTAGATCCTTAGAAATGCCTGGGTCTATTTTGGGGTGTTTGACACTCACTTAGCTTGTAAAAGAAGCAATATTGTTAGCCTTGGAGACTAAACTTCACAAATTCACAAATCCACAACACAGGGTAAGTAGTAGAAACAGATCTTTTATGCCGCCCATCTTATTTGTCTTAAAACTCTGCCGCAGGTTTGCTTCTTTCCTATGCCCATGCAGTCTCTGTCTTTGCTATTGGGATCGCTACTAGCAGCACATAAAGCAGTGGCTTCTCCGCTAGAGACTAAACCGAAACCCATGAATGTGTCCCACGCGGGCTGCAATCTGCTTCTCACAACCGGGTTATAACAGTCCACACTGCAGACACGCAGGTGAGAGAACCTTTGCGGCTAAATCCCAGTCCTTGGCACCCCCACCGCTGGAGCTGTTTAGTCTCAGCACTGAGCTCGCCTGCAAAGGTACTTGGAGTGCATTGGAGAAAACGAGAAAGCAAAAGGGTACCAGGAGTCACTGCCTGCTCCATCTCTCCTTGAACAGTAATCTGGAGTGTCACTTGTTCCTGAGCTATTCCAGATGACCTGAAATGCAGTGAGGAGCGTATCAACATTAATTCTGCACTAGTATTGGGACAATTGACTGTGTGCCTGCACACAGCTTGTTCAGACTGTTTCTATTTCGTTGTTTAAAAAAATACCTTGGAACTAGCAATAGCTACCGCAGAGAAGCAAATTGAAGGCAAAAGGAGTGATCATCAACCAGAGGACCTTGTTGATTTGAAATCTGGATTTTAAATGTATATTTAGTCCAGTTCACTTGGACTCCTCATGAGAAAGAATTGTGGGGAGCACTGTGGTGGAGAAAGAGCCAGGTCAGGTGGCACCTCCTTCTGCCCTGACCCCTGCAATCCACACGCAGGCTCGCAGCTCAGACAGCCCTTTCCCCAACCATCTGGTTCCCACTGAGCCCCACGCAAGAGTTTGGGAGGTGGCCAGCCTTGTCCTCTCTACCCTGGTTTCTCTCACCAATGAAGCAGACACCTGCACTGGGATGGACAGCTACAATTCTGACCTAGCCCTACCAAGTAGTCGAATGTCACTTCTTAAATATCCTAAGCTTTCCCAATGCTTATTTGGCATGGAAATGGTCCATTTTCCATCTAGAAAAAAGACATTTTTTTGTAAATTAACTTCAAGGGTAAACCCACTTGATTATTGCAATCAGATTTTCTTATAATAAATACTATGAAAAACCCATTCAAGGACAACAGAAATCACTTGGGAAGTGCTTAGTAGCACAAGTAAAGGAGAAAGGAATGAACGTTTGTTAGGACTGTGATGAGTACCAAGCAGCAGACACATTTATTATGGTATGGCTTGTTCTTTTTTTTTTTCCTGCTTAGGAAAATGGTAGGAAATGCATGAACCAGATAGATGCCTCTTCTGTCTTGAAAAGCTGAAAGTTTGAGGTCCAACAAGTTATTCCTTTTTAAGCCAACTAGACGCCTTACAAGTTGCTGTGTCTCCTTGCTCTTAACAGCTGGTGATTGGATACCACACACCAGGATATCCTGCTCTTCACTAGATACGCATTTCCTCCTCCTAGAGAAAAGTAAAATTGTAGCACATATTAAGATGTGAACATCTCTCTAAGGTGGGCTGAACTGAGGAAGCAGATCGGATCCTCACAATTGCATTTTTAAAGTGAATTTTAAAATCCTATGGCTATTGCAAGCTTCCTCACTCCATCCCAACACGGTACTTCCACCTTGCTTCAGAAGTGCTACTCCTGGAGCCAGCTGTTAGTGCTTTCCCACTCCATTTTTTGCTTGTTTACTAAAACAGCAAACCGAGGAAACCCAGTTTATTATGTTGGCAAATATTGTCCTCTAGGAATTCGAAGGAAGCTCACGGTTCCTCTCAATATCAGACAGACACTCAGTACCAACCCGAGATGCATTTCTTTGGGAAACTGGGAGCTTAATGTCATTACTAAGTTATCTGAGCTAGGCTCCTACTCATTATATTCCTCTACAATTAATTTCTAGTAGAAAACGTGTTGTCTATAGCACACTTTGTGAAGGTGTTTATCAAGGTGGTCTGAATGAGAAAACTTACTAGTATAGTTATACCACTGAGGTCGCACGATTTTAACTGTCTCTATAAATATTCCATTCCTGACAAGAGGGATATTTTTTCTTGTATAGCTTGTGTAATTTTGAAAGTGAAACATGTTAAGCCAGAAAAAAAGAGCATTCTAGTTTGGAATAAGACTCTCCATATATCACGCATTCAGTGAATTAATTTTACCTATTACAGTTTCCCACATTGGAACTTTATACAGGACCAAAATTTTTGAGTCGTCAGGCTCTGATATCTCTCAAGATCTCCTGACTACTATGTGGTTTCATGACGGAGAAGTTAGGACTACGTCAATACTACGGTTGTTTTGATAAGAACATAAGCGAATCAAAAGACCTTCCACCCAGATGTTGTCTTAATAATCATCGTTTTTACAGCGCTACAAATGCATACAGCATTTGCGAAAATCATTAACAGCTGTCTATAACAACCACTACTAGTAAGATATAGAATTATCTTTATTCTGGAAGGCAAGTAGCATGTGGATTTGGTAGTGCACGAGAGGCCTCACTGCAAAGCTACACTTGAGTTACTGCGTCTTCAAGGGTGCTCTATGCACCTCACTTTCAGAAGTGCATCCCATGGCCCTTTGAGCTGCACTGAACTGAGCTGCTCTGTTATTCCTTACCCTGTGCAAGAGCTTATAGATCTGCATCTCTCTGTCTCAGCTGGTTTGGACACCTCTTCATGGCAAAACGGGCAAGAAGCCAGCCCAAATGAGAGCTTCTCTTGGAGTTTAATCTAGTGCTTTTGACAATCTGTCTTGACTGGAAGCCCAAGTCTATCAGGTAAAAGGATTTGGTAAGGAATATCTGAATAAAAGCTTGACTTGACCGTGAGGCAGATATATTTTCAGGGCACATCTGTGGCACCAGGGTCTAATGAATTGCTACAATTCAGCTATGTGAGTGTCAAGCCAAACTTTTAAAATACTGTAATGTGAAGTATTCTTTTAAGTCTCTTTTGCTGAAAACAAAGCAAACATCCTTGTTTCCATTTCCTCTGAGAGAACTGTGTGCACAGAGTTAGTTAATGCTGATATCCTTACAGGTCACAGGATGAGCTGTTTTCTGAGCTGTGAAATGTTCACAGTGCGAACCCACATATAGCCCACAGTGCTAAGTGCTTCCTCCCCATAAAGCTGTA
The DNA here is from genome assembly GCA_013399365.1 of Pampusana beccarii. Classification (NCBI taxonomy): domain Eukaryota; kingdom Metazoa; phylum Chordata; class Aves; order Columbiformes; family Columbidae; genus Pampusana; species Pampusana beccarii. Next base: position 244,346 of record VWYH01009961.1, read on the forward strand.
AAATGTCACGTAATTGTCTTCGGCTACTGCAATGGTTCCACTAAACCCTGACTATCATGTAGCAAACCTAGAGATTAGAAAGCAAGTTACTTGGTCATGGTTTTCTTGAGTGGTCAGGTAATTTCAATTCAACGAGTTTCTCAGGAACTGTGAGATTCTTAATCAAAAAGCATTTAATCTAGCGTCAGAGACAAACACGAGTTCATTGCACTTCTAAAGTGCCTCTCATAGATAGAAAAGCCTTTTTACAAACACTGCTGACTCACACTGCCCCTAGGAGATACGTGTTATTACTACCATTTTACACAAGGCAAAACTGTAGGACTGTTGTGTTAAATCTGTACCTGGGCAAAGAGCCTCACTTTATATATACAGTGAGCAGACAGGCACAAGCAACAATTCTCCACTTTCTTAATTTGTACCTGATGTAGATATCCTTTTTCTTATTACTTAGACATATATATGAATATATATAGCACTTTGGAAAACACTAACCATTGTAAATAACCTCAACACATATTGGACAATTTAATAATTATAGCAATAATAATAAGTCATATATCTAAGTTGTTTGATGGAAAAAAAAATCCATCAATGCTTACAGATTTTATAACAGCACCTAAGAAACAGAGATAGGAAACTGGAACGATATTTAACGTGCAAGACATTTCCAACATCTGCATATCTAATGATATTTTCTGGTACAAATAAAGATATAGAGAAAATATTCTGCATTACAATGAATCATGCAATTGATATTAAGTAAAATCAACCAACCAACTCCAGAGGATGAATCTAGAAATCAAGAAGTTTGAAAGAGGAACTTGAAACACCTCAAGCTTGAGCATCCACCTATTTACATATGAGGGCTTCATTACTGACCCCCAATTCTAGGTCTTTAGGTAGGGTAGTGCAAGCAAAAGAGCCTTCAAACAGATTAAAAGATATGTGTGGGTGAACACTTAAACCTTCTTTTTCCTAGGAGGAATAGTGTAAATAGATTCCAACTTAAAGCAAATCCAAGATGCAAACACAAAGTTCTCTAGACTTAAGAGCATGTTGCTGTGATGTAGTTGCAATTCCTGAATCCAGATGCTTTGTATTTGTGGTCTGGCTTAGGTCTTTCTCATAGAAAGATGACTAAAAGAATCCAACAAACTAAAGAAATTCTTATATTCTTAACTCTGGGTTTTTTTAAGCTCTACTTTTAGGTTGTTGTTGCTGGGGTGTGGGTTTGGTTGTTGTTGTTTTTTGTTTGTTTGTTTATTTTGAAAACTGAATTGTAGCAACTCTACTCACCCCTGCTGACCGAGTGGGTTGTCTTCTGCCTTTCCCACTCACATAGCTGGGAACTGAAGGATTTTTCTTCTGGCTAGATCCTGCGTACAGAGTGCCTGTTGATGACAACAGTCATTATTTCCACGTACCTACTTTAAAAGGAAAGTCAGTTTAGGAAACAAGCACGCTAACAACAAAAGATCTCTGTTTCCTCTGACCTTCTGGAAGAACATTTTAAATAAAAGCCGCATCGGCATAAATGCACAATCACAGGCAAGGTCACTTGCTGTCACTAAGATGCCTTTACTTTAAAGGATCAAACTGTCTCTTGCAGACATTTGGTTGAATTGGGTTTCAGCAAGCATTGGTTGGCCAAAATCAGAATTGTGCTGGCTGTCCATGATCAACATGTACTTCTCCAAACCTCTAGCAGCCTCTGAATGGAAATCACATCATTTTCCACCTCACTGTCACTTTCGCTCTAGCTGATGCTCTCAGACTATCTGCCTTATTTCATCTTCACAAGTCTCACTGCAAAAATCATCACGTCTTTGGCTCCCTGTTTTCACTGCCTTCAGTTCTCCATAAATTCCTGGCAGGGAGGGAACAAGCTTTTTCACTTCTTGACCCTGGATTTCTGTCAGTTTCTTGAGCTGTGTTCAAATGTAGTCTCAGCCCTGGACATACTTTTACCATAGAATCGGCTTTTAAATGACTCCACATTTCTACTGACGTGAACACCAGCTTCGAGCAAGCTCTCTTGGAGATTTCATAAGTGCTGGGTATTGTTATTAGATGAGAGCCATTTTCAAAAGTGAATCTCTGGACTTCATTTTATCACTCCATTATATGACTCAGTCACAGACTGTGTGCTGTAACGGGCGACGAGAAAATAAAGGGCCAGCCTTAGTCGTGGTTTCTTGAAGGTCAGGTTGTTCTGCCAAAATTATCCAGGAGAGAATTGCTTTTTCGTAGGCTGGCCTGACACTTGCAACCACAGTTTTACCCATCGCAATCAGCTTGCAAGAGAAGCAAAGGGCAATGGACGTACTTTTCACTCAGGCAGCTCTGCTGATATTTCCAGGGCGCTTGTGTGCTTAGAAATGTTCACATCTCAAAGGCGCTGCAGCTCTCCAGATTTTCCTCTCAGTGGCAACCGGAGTTTGCAAGTGCCTGATGTGTTAGCACATCTCAGCATGGTGATGATGTTCTGTCTGGTAAGTGATGCTAATGAACGCCAAGCAGGTCAGCGCTACTGACTTGCTGAGGCAGTTCATGGGAGAGCCTGCATACCTTACCACCACCTGCAGAGGTATCTGGGTTTCCTACAGTCTTAAGAAAGTCTCTTGTTGAATAGCACCTCCTCTCTCTCTCAACAGAACCATGGATACATCTTTGATTTGTTTTCAGTGGCACTGAAGTATTCGTAATGTAATTTATTTGACTGTGGTGGAAGGAGGTGAGTTGCAAGAGCTGTGCTTGTTTATATTATTGGAAGACGTGGGCAGTAATCTTTAAGTCCTTTCACAATTTCCGTATTTGGCCACGAAGAATTATTATTTATCCCCTTGATTTTCCCAAGTTTTTCCCTCCTCCAAATTTCCAGGTCAGAACAACATGTGGTTTGGTTCGGTTTGGTTTCCTGGAGCACTGAAAATACACAAATGCACACTACATAAGTGTTTTTTAAGCAGTAAACAACAAACAGATAAGGAAATAATTCTGACAGACTGGCATCCTGCCTGGCACGTAGGGAAATACGGTCTCAGGTCATAAGACATCACAGCTGAGAAAGAGGCAATAAAGAAACCGGAATTGCTGTGTTTCTCATGAAATGATAGTATAGCATTTGGTACCCAATAAACAAAGCCAGGATATTTTGACAGCTTTCTGCCACCAGAGTGGTCCCCTTTACTGGACCATCCTCTTCTGCAGCACCACAGAACCTTGGAATTCCAGATAAATAACTGCATCAGTGAGAAACCAAAAAGCTATTTTTAAGGTTTTGAAGGCTACAGAAGAATTTAAACTGGCAGAGGGCACATAAATGCACACAAAGGTGAAGACTCTGGAGAACCTGGCTGTCAGCCAGAGCAAGTGACACTGTGTTGAGTGGAATAACTTGTGTGACCTCTTTCTACCCAAAAAGTGCATCTGCATGTTTGTGTAGCATAATTTATAACAGCCAACGTAATTGCTTGGACCTGTCCATAATGTGTCAGTGCCCTATGAACAAAGAGATGAATCTGCAAACATTTCTCGCTGCTAATTGAAATTACATGAGCAGTCCCGTACAGTATAGAAGGCCTTGGGACGAGTCAAGAAAGCAAAGTGTCATGACATGGGTGCAACTCATCTCGTTCAGCTCTCAGTTTCTGTGACGAAAACCATGAGAACCATTGGGAAGATAAAAAGCTAACAGGCTTGATCCACTTGCTAGAGAAGATAGTGGCAGGAATTTGCTTCTTTTCACTGAAAATGTATGCTAAATATGTTCCTTGTCTGCAGGTTCAATTTGCCACTGAAAGCTTAATTAGCATTCCTCAGCAACGGGGAAACATTCTGATTGACGAAACTCATTGGTTTTGGCTGAGGCTTCAAAGTGCTCACTTCACAATACACTCCACAGTTATTTTTAAACTCCTTGCAAAATTCACAGCTGAGCATTTCGATTCAGAGTGAAATTCATCAACAACAACAACAAGAACAACAAAAAAGCCATCATCGGAGTGATGCATTTCTGTGGAAAAGTGGAGGCAGGAACCCAGCTTGAATTTTGCGACCTATGACAGCAGCAGCTTTTCCCATCCTATCTCTCAATCTCAAAAGAAAATGGGGATACTTGGGTGAAGAGGATACCGAGGAGTTCAACAATAAATACAAAAGATTATAAAGATAGCAAGAGATGAAGTGAAACTATCTGTAAATAACTTGTGAGGTCTTTCGGTGTCAGCACCACAGAAAACTGTTCAGCAGAGCTTCAGGACGGACTCAGAAGGCGAAGTGGACAAATAGTAAGGTGCCAGTAAAAAATTCATGTGGATGGGTACGTGCTGAAAGGAGCAGCCTCCACACACCAGACCGTTGTCTTATCCACTGCAACGACTCCAAAGTGAAGCCACAGGAGTCACTGGAACTGGACAGTGAAAATCCTGTTCTATTGCAGCTAGGAAGGTAAAATGCTGAGCTGCATGAGGAGAGGAGAGGCAAACAGCTCTCAAAATACCATCATGCCACTAAACACAATTTGTTCTGTACTGCAGTGTTGTGGATGGCTGCTGTTAACATCCCCCCAAAAGACAATGAAAAGATAACGTTTGATTATTATAGAGGAGAGCTAGGAACTTGAAAAGATACAACAGATGTATGAGTAACTAAATACGTTAAACTGATAAGCAAATACCATCAAACAGTATAATCTGTGAGGCCCATCTCTTTGCAGTTTTGAGTGGGTCTTTGTACTTCTGAAATATGAGCATATACTAAACTGATTTTGAAAAGCAAAACTACATATCTAGAAGAGAAATGCAAAAATACTTTGAATCACTAATTTGATTCAAAGGCATTGACCTAAATTTGCTGAGTTATGGCGTTAGGAAAATAACCATCCATATTTAAAGATAATAGTGATTAAAAATGTATTAGCAGATGAAAACAAATATGTTAACAATACCAATTTCTCTAAGTCTCTGATATTGCGAAGCATTTATGTACAAGTTGAAGACTCACTGAATAGGGAAGCTTTCTTGCATCAGGACCTATGCAAGACTGCACTTATGCCTATTACTGTGGACCCCAGGTGTTCATGTCAGTTATAAGCCTACTAGTTAAAATTTTTTAAGCAAGGAAAGCAAAATAAAAAAGAAAAAAAGAAAGCAGTCATACAGTTCAAAATCATCATTCCATCATATAGTTGAAAACCGTAATTCCACCACCATCAGTAATAACATCTAGCAGAGTACTCGTATAAATCTCCTTGAAGCACTTGTAATTTTTGCGTTGTAATAAAATAAGAATGATGCTTACATCTCTATATTCATTTCTGGAAAAATCTGGCAGTAATATGTACTACACATGAATATTTATCAGAGGCAAATAATGGTTATACCCATATTTAATTTTTAATCTGAGATCTTGGATATTATTAACTTTCCTGGCAGTATTAAGGGGAATAATTTCATAATTCAGTAGTGGAAAGAACTGCAAATGAACCATAAGTAAATAGAGCTGAATTATCTTCTGCAAATATCTGAGAGAGACTGAGGGTATGCAGATTGCATGTGAAAACCTACAGAAAATTAGGTATATTTAATGCATGACAGACCACCTTCTTCGAGTTCTGCCTTCAGAGTTCCCACACTCAGGAAATAGATTTGCAGAAAGGTCCTCACTCTGTGCCCTCAGCCCTGGGTCCTGGAACAACGTGACTGCATTACCATCTCAGAGGTGTTTTGTTTTTGTTTCATATTGCTTGCTTTACTGAAAAAGTTTTTAGTCTTAACAGTCGCAAGGAAAATAACTCGCAAACTCAAACCAAATGTAGCTCATGGCAGCAGAAGTGAGCCTACATCTGCAGAGACATGACGAAAGGTAGGAATGTAGGAAACATGACAGTGCGCAGCAAACTCTCTTTGGCTTGGGAGAAGTACTGGGGGATGTCCTGCATGTGTCTGTAGAGGTTTGGGTCCGAAGAGGGGTGCACCCATGGAGCGGAGTTGTTCCTCGCCCCACTTGCTGTGCTCATGTTCACATCATGGAGCACTATCGAGTGCACGGGATGGCTTCCTCTTGGATGAAACCCAGCCAGATGATGTCCTCTGGTGTCACACCTCAAACACTCTGGCTGCAAGTGGGTATTCGGACAGAAGCCACTTTGTGCAGTTCAGTGGTGAGCATGAGTGGGCTACACAGCAGCCCGGGATGTTTCATACCCGAAAAGGACCTACGCTGTGCAAGAGGTAGGTGCCTCCTCATGGGCTGTTGTACCAGCCTAGATCTGGGACAACGTAAATCAGCTTTGAAGTGTGTGCAGGGTGGATGCCAGGTCTGCAGCACCAAGGGTTTTGCTCTACAGACCCGCTCCCATTTGTCCACAACATTTGCTAATGTGAACACAACCCCTGATGCCGCCAGCACCCCAGCTGGCCGGTGCAGTTTCCCTTTCGGTCGCCAGAGTTTCCCTGTCCAGCAAACTGGCAGAACAGATATGGAGGACCCAGCTTTGCACAAGACCAGATTGACATAAAAAAGGACAAGCTAACTTTTAGCAAATTAGACAAAGCAGGATTACACACAAAGACATCCGGTAGCTGATGCTACCAGTGATTAAGACAGAGCAGGAAACAAACCATGAAATTAGGTCTATTACAACTGACTCCATCAGGTTTTAATCTGCTTTGCCTGGATTGAACAGTTGAGAAGGATCTTTCTGACAGTCCTCCCGGCTGCAGGATTACTCTTTGGGTGTGCAAAGCCAAGCAGGTGCATAAGCCCTTTCCTGGCTCAAACTGAAAAACTTTTCTTAGGCTGGCACTCCTAGAAATGGGGAAAAACTCCTGAAAAGTCACCTATCCATGCCAGACACAGAGTGACCTCCTTAGTATATTCAAATAACTTGACTAGTCTAGTTTAAAATGTTCACTAAAGAAAGAATGAGTGTTACAAAGCTGTCTTCAGGAGCTGGATACTAGTTACTTTAAAATTAATGTCAGCTGACCACTTAAAACTTGCCAGTGGTTTGAAACACATAAGTGGAACGACGAGCACAATTGGAAGACTATACTATAGATCATTAGATGTGAGGAAGAAATTTTTTACACTGAGGGTGGTGAAACACTGGCCCAGGTTGCCCAGAGAGGTGGTAGATGCCCCATCCCTGGAGACATTCCAGGCCAGGCTGGACGGGGCTCTGAGCAACCTGATCTAGTTGAAGATGCCCTGCTCATTGCAGGGGGTTGGACTGGATGACCTTTGAAGGTCCCTTCCAACCCAAACCACTCTATGGATTCTATGGTTCTATCCTTTTTATTTAGATATTCAACCTAAGCCTTCCTGTGTTTTACTTAGTCCTGTTCCTTCTAGTTCTGTTTCCTAGACCTAAGACTCTTTCCTCTCTTGCTGTGACTCTTGAAACCTCTCACACCACTATCACCTTGCTTGTCCAACACACATTTATCTCTTTTTAATTTTCATGAATCAATCTCTTTAGACACTTTTTCACTCTCTCATCATCCTCTGAACTCGGTCCAGTGTGTCAACAGCTTTTTGGGTTTGACATACCTGAATTACACACTGACTTGCTCACCACTGCCTACTTAACAATTCACAGCCAATATGCTCTTATTGATTCCTAATATTTTGCTTCATTTCCTAAATGCATCAGTATAATAACAATAACCTCCCCACAGCTTACCAACATACGCAGTTCTATAGAGCAGTGGTTTTCCAGGGGGAGTGCAAGACAGTCCACTGGGTGCAGGAAGAAACTATGTTTTTTTTTAATATCAATAGATAAATCTTAAAATACTTTTAAAATAGTATTTTTTCTTCTTTATCTCATCCTTTAAAATGTCTATTGGTGTGTATGTTTATAATGTAAATAACACATCACTGCAGTAGTAAATGTATGTAATGTACAAATAGATAAATGTACATGTATTGGGAGTGCATGTTCAAAATTTTTTTGCTGATACGGGTGCGGACTTAAAAAATTTTGCAGACCACTGCCACAGAAGAGGTAGTAGCATATACGTATCCTAGATCCTAAGCTATTTGTGTCAGAAAGTCCACCCTGTTGGCACTACGCATGCCTCAGCATATGCTGCGTCTGCTGTTGAACTCACCTGGTTCAGGGTCAGGCCGTGACGACTGACACCGGGACTGCCTGCACAAGCTGCTGCCGTCATTGCCCATGGTCAGCGGTCTGACCAGGGAAAAGTGAGGGTGCGTGGGGGAGTTTGGGCTTTGGCACCAGGCACTCTGGTCAGGGAAAAGGGATGCAAAGGTCTTTTTTTCCCTGTAAACAGAAATTAAATTAAGTCTACTGTGTGTGTTTCACACATTTTGCGCACACATGTATGTGCACAGGATGTAGAAATATGTACTTTATATTTATTACTGCATTATTTATTGTATTTCATCGTCATATTTATCACTGTATTTTGCATAGATTTACTGTGTTTACTGCACACATACATTAAATTTATGCTATATGCCTAACAAACAGTACAAATGTATTTGACACATTCTGCATTTAGCTGTAGGTGGAAGAACTGCAACTTCCATATTGTTTGACATATCACATTATAATTTACTGTTTGCCATTGGTTATAATTCTGCCAGACTTGAACTCCCTGCATGGAATTTTTACATAATTTCTCACTGCTTCTGACTTAGTTTCTTTGGAGAGTTTGAGCAAAAGTGATTTAGCCATTTTTAAGAACAAAGCTTGTGAAGAACAGACAGTTTAACCTAAGCTGAAAACTGTTTATCTTCCGAATGTCTCCAGCCACAGTCTGGACAAGAAATTCAGAGAAGAGCAGTTATCCCAAAAATGAGAAGGGTCATCCACTTTTTTGGGTGAAAATATATGCAGATTGGCTAATCCTTTATTTTTGAAATACAACAATTCCTCCGCACACATTTTTCTGTTGTGAACCTGACTCAAAAGCTCCTGGAACCAATATTCTGGAGATGACTTAGAAAAAAACCCCACCAATTTTGCATTCTTATTCAAAACAGTCGGTGGCTCAGCTCAGGGGTTCCTGACTGAGACCTGAGAGCTGACAGCCCAAGTTAAATTGTCCACAGCTAGACCAATGAACCACACTTTGTCATAGCACTGCCAAATTTAAGTTAATAGAAAGGTTAGAAGACACCTCTGAAGTAATGTAGAAAGCAATGGTTCTCAGTCTCTAGCACAATTCAAATTGCCAGTGGCCTGAGAGAAGACCACGTTCAGGCCTTTGTTCTCAAGACAAAGGGAAATAGTTCTGTGAACACCAACATTTTTGGCTGAAAGCTTTTCCAGTTTATGGACTCCAAATGGTGCCATCCAAACACCTGGGGCTGAAAGGATGATATTTAATTAGTAAGTCACATTTTAAGAAGAATTTGACTTGAATTTTACTTTCCACTTAGTCTTGACTGACAATGAACACATTCCTATCAGGAGTTTTTGACTGGCTTTCCTTATTTTCAAAATTCCTAAGCTTTGCACAACATTGCTTACCAAGATGCTCATATAATAGTGTTCAATTACAGAGCCAGTCTGGTACAATGCTGTAATTACAGAGTACACTCAATGAATGCCATATACCTTTTAATGAAGCTTTGTCTTCTTTTTCCTGTTTGCCCTGGGACAGCCCTCTTCCACTTTACAACAGTTATTGTGAAGTGCTGTTCCTTTTCCCATCCCTCTTTCTGTTCTGTTGCCAAGAAAGTTGGTATAACCATGTTCTCAAAGTTTTCACCTTCTTCTTCTGCCATCCATCCTTGCATTCTGTTCCGGTAGAGAGGAGTGTACCAAGCCACAGGCTGAAAAAAACCCCCAAACATGTATCACTTTATATTCTGCATTTTTTCATCATGATAACTGTTTGTTGTAGACAAACCAGGAAGGACTAAAAGGGTGGGCGCTCCGAAGTGTTTCTGAGTCATCTGTCATTTGAAAGATAAATACTAATGGCAACTCCAGATCTTTTTTCTTTGGTCTTTAAAATCCATTTCCAGACTTTAAATATATTTAGGGTAGCTTCATCACCTAAGGGCCTTGAAATTCTTCTGCTCCAGTTAAGTAAACCAGACAAAGAAGACGACAAAAGGGGATGTGACAATTCTGCAAGTATGTCAAAGGCTACTGAGGGAAGAAAAAGCAACCTGTTCTCCATGTCCACAGTGGACAGGACAAGAAGGAAAGGACTAAACCTGAGGCGGAAGAAGTTGACTTTAGGCATCAAAGCAGATGCTTGTGGACATATTAGAATCTCCATTACCGAAGGTCTTCCAGAACTATCTAGGCAAGCCACGGCCAGGAGCAAGCCTGGCAGAGGTAGCCATGTCTCAAGTTCCCTTTCAGCCTCTGATTCCCTGGCACTGATGTAATAGCAAGTATGGTCAAACAGAACTAGAAGAGGAGTAAATGTGAAAAGATGAGACCAAAAGTAAACATTCACTTAACAGTTTGTGAGGTATTGACTATGTTACCTTGGGGAAGCTGTAAAACTTACACTGTTTATGAAAATCACAGGTCTTTTGCATATTGTCACGAGTTCAAGTTTTTCTAGCAAAAAATGACCAAAACCATAGTTGCCACTGGACAGCTATAGGGTAAAAAATGGTCTTGGGCTCTTTCTCATCCACAAGTCAACAGAAGTTTGCATAAAAATGTTTGACACAGTTGCCAGGCTGATGGCATTTACTAATGGGAGCCATGGGCTGAGTAGCCCTGGGCATAGCTGGATCTTTCATGGCTGAAACAGTGAAAGATGACAGTGGGCCAGCAATAACACTAGTGGAGCCCTTGCTTCAGTCGCTGTGAGGATGTTAGCCTTTTATTCAACAAGCGGTGTCATCAATCTACTGTTTTTCTTTAGTCCTTCAGATCCTAATAATTAATATCCACACTGAAGTAAGGTTAACAGAGAGAGATCACAGCTTTGCTATGTTTGGATGGCTTGTGCTTTATTCTACGAGGAGTTTAACAACATGATCCTAAACCTTTGAAGGATGTCCAGCGGTAGAGCTGTCTGAGTAAAGAAACGTGGTGATTTTGCTCAGGGCACTCACCTGACCACCAGGCTCACAGAGAATGGTAGCACAGTCAAGGCTTGTCCTAAATCTCTCCAGGTCCTTCCAAAGAAAATCTGAGGGAGGTTTGTGAAGCACTTTAGCATCTGCTGCCCAAACCTGCAAAGATCAAGCGTTAGATTAAAGAGAAAATGGCTCCTGGATATTTATACAATGTAAGAACTCAGTAAAAACATCAAGTTTTCCTTTTCCTTTTTGATTTTTGGAACACTGGTCACCATTTGATCTGTGAAATCAAAGCTGAAAGAACTATATTTCAAGACTCGCAGCTTAGTTATAGTGATCATTTTCAAGTACTTCTCTTGTGGATTAACAGAGATTAGCAAAGGCACGTTTTTCAAGGTGCAGTAGTAAATTCTGGGGTTTTTGGTCTGGCTTGCTGAGAGTAAGATTAAAAATAGGCAATTTCTTTTATTTTCTGAATTACCAGGGGGATTGGAAGAGATCTCTGATATCAGCTTTAAAATTCCAGTCTCCACTTGATTCTGGGTTCCCTCTGTTCAGGGAGAAGCTGTGTCTGCTGGGGACTAGAATTTTTTTGTACTTTTATCCTCATACAAAAGATTTAACAACCTTTTGCTTTATAAAGTGAACACAATTATCTGTGACCTTTGTCACTAACACGGTAGCAAAAGGACCTGTCGTGAAAACAAATTTCGTACATGAGACTAACACAGCACGCTCTAGCAAACCGTGTTCCTACAGGATCTGGCATTTGCCACCTGGGAGAAAACGGCCTCAACCATTTCCTGTGAGCCAAAACAATTCTCATTCAATTTTAAAGGAAAAGTATCCTGAAAAAAAGTAAAATGCTCTTTTTGCAGAAGTGTTCACCATGTGGCACCCTGCCAAGGTGCACTTGTGGCTTTTGCACACATACACCACAAGACAGCAGTGGCCATGGATGGCTCTCCTGGGTCCCCGCCAGCTTGTATTTCCAGCTTTCTTGTGAGAGGGCTCGCACAGGGCTGCATCGACCTGCACTGAGCTTGGTGACGAGCGTGGACTTCGCCTCCTTTTATTCTGTGAGGCCCCAATTTTAACTTCAAAAAAAAAAGAAACAAGCACTGGTAGTAAAAGAAGCTTCAGGCCACATTCCAACCATCTACACTGGCATCTAACTTGAGCATTTTGCCTTGGCTCATCTGTTGCTCTCACAGGGGGCTGGAAGATATTAATCTGCCTACTAAAGTCTATTTCCTTATTGTTTATACACAGCAATTCTCATTATAATTTTAAAAGTGGGAATCTTAAAAAGTGGAAAAATACAATTATAAAATGTTCTTTATTTGCAATTATATCCAAAGGTTGCAGAATACTGTATCTGTCCCAATTTTACAGAACTGCTTAAGGCATCTGCCAACCAAGTTTCAAGAGGATTAGCTGTAATGAAAATGCAACATACGTAAATACAACTCCCGCCAGCTCGTATTTCCAGCTTTCTTGTAAGAGGGCTCGCACAGGGCTGCATCGACCTGCCTTGAGCTTGGTGAGGAGCATGGACTTTGCCTCCTTTTATTCTCTGAGGCCTCAATTTTAACCTCAAAAAAAAGAAACAAGCAGTAGTGGTAAAAGAAGCTTCAGGCCACGTTCCAGCCATCTACACTGGCATCTAACTTGAGCATTTTGCCTTGGTTCATCTGTTGCTCTTGCAGGGGGCTGGAAGTCCTGCCCAGCTGGCTGTCTGACAGAGACCCTATTGTACATGAACTTTAGATGCAAGAGTTGTCAGCCTGAACACAACCCTTTGAAATTAATAAGCCAGCAGAGATTTTTTGCTTACGCATGCTGAAACTGAAGCTGTGGCAGACCTTCTGCTTCAGTCAGTTGTTGACCCAAGAGCCCTTTAATGATAACGGGAACAGGAGCCTTGTCAATGACTTCAGCACTGACTACTTTTGGAGTGGGTGGGAATGGTCGGCACAACAAAGCCAACCAGGAGGAAACCATTTCTGGGGAAATCTGCAATGTGTCTTGCAGCCAGCCAAACAGAGCAGAGCCAGTGTCTTTACCCAGTACAGCAGAAGCTGTGCCTGCTTTGAGTGTGGTTACATCCCATAGGTTGCTGGAGGCCACGTGCAGACACCAGCAGATGTCCCTCAGCTACCGAGCCCTGGTCACATTTAGTTCACATGTTCAAGCCTTTTTCATTGCCATGGGTATCAGATGCATATATTAGATTTTTTTTTGTTTGCTATTTAAAGCTTTTCTGGGGTATGATGAATTCATCTGACTCTTCGCATCTCAGATCCTACCTGCCTCTCCAACCCTTATTCAAACTGGCAAAAAGATACATCTGAACTAGCTGGAGGGGAAGTAATTTCTGAAGAGCAGCAGCCCATGCACTGAATTTTTAAGGTATAGTTCTGCCACAACATCAAAGGAGAGCACATCACTATCTTCCTTTTACAGAATAGGATATAAGGCACAGAGCGTCATCTTTTTGCCTGAAGTCATCCAAGGCAAAGCCAGGAACGGAGCCCCATTGCCAGAACAGTGATTTATGGCTTTCTCTGTTGGATAACAGCTGTCCTCAGATAGTGGGAGCAGTCTGGAAAGCAACATCACTTTCGTTTTTCGTCGAGAGCCTACTACAGTGATACCTCAGATTATGCACAAAACCATACAAATTGCTTCAGCTCTTTTCCAGTTCTATTATTTGTAGGTTTCTGACCCAAGGTTCACACCCTCTGTTGGCAAACACTGGCACAACACAATATTCTGAGAGTACGGGGAAATTTTTATGGGAGCAATGGCTGGAAAAAAGGAATGTAACAAACAAGGACTTTCCAGGCTAGCTTCCCATCGCTGGGCAACATGAAATGCTGGACATGACACGCAAATGCCAGACTTGTATTGATGATGGACGTTAGCATCTTCTTCTGAATTAATCATTATTTGTGTTCGCCTTCTGAAAATACAGACTTAAGTCTGACTCCGCACCATCAGGCTAAGACGGTACCCCACTCTGCCAGCTGAGAAAAGGCACTCAAACCCCCCGCACTCACTGTCACGATGGAGTTGGGCCCCATCCTGGTCTCAGGGGGAAACTGAAATACAGCCACTGGTTGACCTTGGACGTCCTGCTTCAAGAGATAATCCCCGATGCTTTCCTCTTTTTCAGGGGCACAGTTCAGGATCTTTACAAAATGACCATCTGGATCAACTTCAGCAATTTTCAAATTTCCAACAGCACTGAAAGAACATAAGTTGATTCAAAAGTGTAAATGCATTCCTTAATTGAAAAAATACATGTATTTCCTTAAAACAACTAGCCTAGATGTCAGTCATTAATGGTAAATAAATGTACCATAATAACTACAGCATTGCCATTCTACTTCTTATGCAGTGTCTTCCATTTGAAAAAATCCATTTCATTTAAATTACTATATTCTATTTCTCTTCTGCACTTAGACAGCATCCATTACCACCAGAAATTAAAAGATTCTTTGTGAGGCAAAAAGTCATCATTTGAATTTGGTTTTGTCTAAATCTATATAGGCTACAACATTTAAGGCTGCCTTGGGTATTTAGTCTAGTATGATTAGTGGGAGTTGTGCAGCTAACTCCCTTTGTAAGTTTAGAAAATTCCTCCCATCCATCAGTATACCTTTCTCCTCCTGCCTCTCATTGTTTTTCCTTCCTGGAGAAAGACAAGTCTTCATTATTAACACTTTATTATTAACTCGGGGAGACTCCATGCTACAAGACTCCCTTCCCTCTTTCAGAATCACAGCAAAGTGGGGTCTGTTTTGCATCTGCAGTAAGATCAGGGACTTCTTGTGTGATCAGGGGAACAGTCATTCTCCCTTAAGCACTGGAAAACAGATTTATCACTTGAGTGTTCCTTCAAGTAGCACACACTTCAAGGGAGCACTTTTAAACATTCAGTCCCAGACTGTAATACTCATCATAGGTCTTATTAGACAGGTTGTGAATGAAGTCTAAGAGTCATTCAGCTTTTGATACAGCATCTACTGCCATAAATTTCATTATTTAGCACAGATGCAGTGTCTCGTCTGTCTTCAGCACATATAATGCTTTTGCCCTTGACACATTCGTCTTGTTCCGGTAAGTTTAAGTCATAGACCTCTGTGTGTACAGTAAGAGTTGACTCAATAGCCCAGACAGGCTATGTGCTTGCTTACCATAGCCAAATCCTCATCGACAGCGCGAACAAATACTGTCCACCCACCCCAAATAATTCAGCTGTGTGGTGCAGCAGTGAGTCACACTTGCTCACGACAGCCAGGCTGCCTCCAGGCTGCCGCTGGCATTGATAGATTTGGAAGCAGAGCCGCGGGGAACTGCCCCCTCCCCGGCCAGAGAAGACACGCATAGTGAACATAACACTTGGCTGCCTCTCGTCTGCCTTCCTGCAAACTTGGGAACTCCACAGCATCCCTCCTCCTGCTCAGTCCTGCTCTATTTGTGCTTCATATCAGCATGGAGAGACCTGGAGACAGCTTCCCGGAGATGCAAACGGGCTTTGGCAGCACAGCCAGGCCAAGGGACTCCTCACCTCCAGACTCCCCCTCTTCTGGCAGCTTGTGTTCATCTGGCTGCCACAGTTTGGTGTTTCTCCTTCCCCCCTGCTCACAGCACCACACCCTGAGCTGGATCGCTGATATAATCCAGCGTAAAAGGTTTTGAGGAGACATTATTTCACCCCCAGCTTCTTTGTCAGTCTCTGTAAGCTGCTCTGTGAGTGCAGCTGAAAGGATGGACAGCTGCGCCTAAAAACTTTGCAAATTGCAGATGCAGAGAATGATCCTTTGGGATCACTTGATTTGTAAGTCATCATTTACACATGCAGTACACATGCAGATGTAAAACGCTGCGGCTCACATCCACAGTTGCTTTCTACATTGCTACGGCCCTGGAGCAGTGGTCTAGGGCTCCACTGGGCTCTAAAACCAGAGCGACACCAGCAACGAAGAGAAATCCCTGACCTTTTTACACTCTGGAAGGATGCAGAGCCAGTTAAGTCAATGGGAGAAGACTTTTACACTGTACAGAAGGCAAAGCTCTTCCTGATCTCCCATTTCTATGTTGCAAACAAACAAAAAAGAAATAGAAGTTTTGAGTGCCAAAATGTATCTAGGAGGACAGGAAAAAGCAGATCAGGAAAGAGACCTCCTAAAATGGTCTCAAAAGGTCATTTTTATGATGTAACTTTGTAAACAGCAGAATCCTGACTGATAATGAAGTGAATAATGAGGGTCTAGGTTAGTGTGACTTCCCCTAAACAAGATCTCAGGTTGAACCTAGTGAAGCTGGGGAGTCTTGGGAACATAGAAAGGGGCTGACGGGAGTTTTTAATACAACACACAGGACTAGTAAAGGAGCAAATGATGGGACATGTGAATTTGGAGTTGGAAGCTGCTGAAGCATGGAATGCAGAGCTGCCAGCTCGTGTCCAGGCAATCCACTGCCTCACAGCCATGCTGTCTGAAGAAAGAGAGCAAGAACTGTCAGTGATGAAGAAGAGTAAATAGACTTGATCACCCTTCAATCTCAAAGGCTTCTGAATCGATTAGACACTCTCCTGTGCCAGCTCAGGGAGCACAGTACTTTTGATGGACATGGCATGGGAATGCACCATCATGCAGTTCTCTTTCCAGGCATGAAAAAAGAGCCTTCTGCTGTGGACAGGTCCCAGCACCTGGAAGAACCTAGGAGGAGCTGTTAGCTATTATGATCCTGCTTTGTGTGGCATTTCGAAGGTAATGGCTCTCTGGCATCTCCCTTTTGTTCCACTGCTCTCCCGACTCAGCCTGGGATTAAAAGCAATCTTTATTCCCTGGCCCCACATCCCAAAGAGACCCTCTAAATCAACGTCAGGTTTTAATTTTTTTCTGCATGTAACAAAAGAGAGAGAAGTGGAAGAAAAGAAGAAAGGAAGGAGAGCAGGTAGGTCCACACCTGACACCAGGGACCTTAACTCCATTCACCACAAAACCCAATTCTCCTCGCTTTACTTATAAGAGGTGAAGGTCTCTCACATACACTCCCTCACACTCTTTCCTGCTTTTTTCCTCAGAGTATTTTTTCTTTAGTTAGTCATCTTTATGTTTCTTTAAATTGCAATTTTGTGATTTTCCAGATTCTGGGGGACACCTTTGTCGGAGAAATTCCTGGGGATATAGTCCTTACTGATGAAATTCAGAGTGACAGAAGTAAAAAAGGATTGACTAAAGATAAGATTCTTTGTTCAAGCTGGACCAGCAATTTTACCAGCAATTATTTTTAAGGAACTCTATAATAAAATACACATGCTTGTACCTTCATGTTCCAGTATATTATTTTCTGTCAAAGAAGACACTGAATTTATGAATATCACAATCTATATGTACATCTTATCAGGAATTTAGACCTCAGCCTGTGCACTTCCTACCCTCAACCTTTGAAATCCCAAATGTGCAGGCACCATTTGAACTGATTTCTCCAAACCCATTTGGCTTTTGCACTCTCTCTAAGTGTACCTGCAGCTCCCAGTCCCTCGCCAAAGCCCTACACATAACAGGAGGGAGGGAGCTGGTGGGTGAAGTAAGATCTGCAGGATTTCTCTAAGAACTTGTATAGCCAGTTAGCTGCTGGATGGCAACAGACTTCTGTGAGTTTAAATGAGGGAAAAACATCTCTAAGGAGATGCTCATTAAAGTCTTCAAAGCTTTTTTTAGCAAGTTAGTTTACTTTACAAAATAGTGGACCAGCTCCTGTGAGACAGGAGCTAAAGTGCTCCAGTGTATCAGGGAGAGGTCAGTGTGCATTGATGCTGCAGTTTCTTCTGCTGCATTCTGATATTCTCTGGGGGGAACAGGATCCAAAATTTTCTATAACGTACATAACATTGCACATTGCAGGGGGAAGAAAAAATGTCAGTGTTCTCAGTAGCATGGGATGCATCAACTATGGCCCTATGACCTGACATGGGGATACCATTTGAACTGCTCAGAGCGCTGATAAAGGTAACAACAAGGCATCTTAACTATAAAACACTCCAAGAATTCAAGACTTTCTAAGCTAAGTCTTTAAGAAAATCACAGATTGATACTATTATTACATTGAGAAAGGCTTGTCTTCAGAAGTACAAATCTATTTATCTGTAGGCCAACAGATTTAACTACTTGAGGGACAAGATGCGAAGAGTCCTGGCAGGAGGCTGAGCTGACTCTTTGTGAAAGGCTGTGAAATGTTGCATAGATAGTAGCTGTGTGCAACTGTAGGCCTCAAATGCCAAGGTTCAGCTGAGATTCTGAGTGCTTTACAGATCAGGGCTTTAACTTAACTCATCCTTAGTATATAGCACATGCACTTAGTACGGAACTGATACGATTTTCAGTAGCCATGCACAAAATTTCAAGTATCAGTATCTATTTTTATTGTTTTCTGCAAAACAGACACCCTCAAAATACAGCAGATTTAACACTGCTCAGGTGCAAAAGTCAGGGAAAGGTTCAGGGTGACATTCACACTGAACAGACACCACGGCTGCCTCTAAGCGTCAGTGCCAGGACACATGTGACAATACTATCACCCTCCTTGCACACAGCTGATAGCTGAAAATCCTAATGCAGGGAATCCTGATGCCACTGAAAATCCTGATGGCTCAACTCTCATCCATTTCTCGGTATGACATTAGTTAACAATCTAATTAAACATATAACCTCCAAGGTGCTTTAAGCACATTTACGTATTCTCAAAAGCAAATGTATGTAAATTAATCTCAATTATAAACAATAAACCAAAAATATCCTAGTTGGCCAAAACCACATATATCTACTAAGTTTGTTTATACATGTACTGTGGCTTCATGTCAAATCAGATTCAGCTACACTGCTCATCAATTCTCCGTAGAAGTACTACTAAATTATGTGTTTATACTGTATACACTCAAAGGATGTTGTATAATGCAATACCAAATTAAAACATTTGGTATTGTGTACTCCAGTGTAATTTTGTTTATTTAATGTGTATAACAAGAAAAGGTATAGTTTAAAATCAAATTGAATGAAGTGAAACAAACAAACAAGCACACCAAACAAACAAAAACCAAAACAAGTGCTAGTGTGCTGGCATGGTAGAATACCATAGCAGTAACGAATCAAATAAGAATTAAAATAATTGCTTAATTTATGCATTTAACAAGCTTAACCACACACAAAGCAAACTGTCATCACCTTCTACTCTTTATCTCCAACAATTAGCAGAGCTAATGACTTCTTTAGCTTTCTGTATGAGACAAAACATTATTCAATCCCCACTGGAAAACAGTTCACACAATACAAGGAAGTGCATAAAGGAGAAGGTAATCTCTTTTATCTCCTAATGTTTATCTGGAGTTATTCTCCCCAAGCCCAGTCAAACAGTATGGCGTATCTCATTATTTGGAAACAGCTTTAGAGCTCTGAATACAACTGGAGCTTTCACACTGGCTTTCAAAGGTATCTTTTCATGGGTCTCCCTATAATGTCCCGAGAATTACACCGATCTCTTTATGGAAACATATGCAAGGAGCACTATGGGTTTACAAAGATTAAGTCCATGAGAAAAATGCATATAAAGTCGACAGAACTACAGAATGAATTAGAGCGGGGAGAGCAGCAGGCATCAAAGAGCTGGGAATCAGGAAAGTGTTTGATAAAATGCCTCTCAAAATATTATCTCCCATTGGCTTAGAAATAAATACTGTCACAGGAACTGCCTGAAAGACTGCAAAAAACGAATAATAATAGGCAAGGGGGTTGTGTCTCATATGTTCCCTACAGGGACAACAGGTAGCTCTCCTTTCAGGGAGCATCTCCACTGGTGATGTGTGAGGGGGAATAAAACAGCTGGTTAATAAAATATGTAGATAACATTAAGTTGAGAGGGTTGGGTAGGGGAACACAAATGAGAGCAAAAGAAATAATGCAAGAAGCCCTAGAGAGCTTAGAACCATGGGCAGGAAATGAGTGAGATGCAGCTCTTCAAAAATGGTACACTAATTTATCAGAGGGGAAACAGCATTCAACGGAGAGAGAAGTATGGAGAGCAATGACATTGAAAGAAGGCTAGGAGGAAGCCAATGATGCATTTGCAATGTGACGGAACAAAAAAAGGCTGTTACAATTTTATAGCACTGTCCTTGCGCAGTAGGGAGCACGGAGTGGAAGATTCCCTCTGTGCAGCTGTGGAGAGGGGAAGCTGGAAATACTGATCCTGATGTTCGCATGCTCCAGTGCCTGGTGTGACCAGGAGTCACTGACTATAAGAAAATTCCTCCTAGGAGTAAATACAGGTAAATAGAGTTCTCCCACTTCTTATACAGGCAACACAGAGTTCAGCCACTCCTGACATCTTGGTGTGAGGCACCAAATGTGTGACTCCATCCGTGACAATTTGTTTTAACTACTACTCCGCTCTCTGCTAGTCACTCTGGGTTTAGGCTGGCATGAGACCAGAATAAAATATACTCGGTTCATTTTAGGATATCTCATCGCCAGAAAAATATTGACAACTAACAAGGAATTATAGAAGGGTACAAAAATGATAAGGGATCCAGCAGCTGATCTGTGGGGGATGGGGGAAGGGGAAAAAAAAAAAAAGTAAAAAGTAAAAGAGCTAAAATGCTTGTCTTCGGTAGATAATCACACGGGCATGTGATACCAGAATGGATAGAGCAGGTGGGTGGGAAACCCCCAAAAGGCAAAGGCTTTGTACAGCTGAACTATCACCAATGAAATATCATTGGAAAAGGAGAAATGTAGGTTGAGCATTGTGAAAGCAACCTTAGCAATAAGGATATGCAGGCCTACCCACTGAACAATGTTGTGGGAAGTAGCCTATAGCAGTGTCTGCATACGGGCTAGCCTTAGAACTGGAGTTGTCAGCTGCTGTCATTTCTCTGAAGGAGACACATTCAAGATACCTCAAAACCAGCTGAGGATGTGTTCTCACAGGTCTTTCCCACCCTTAGTACATGTGAAACTAAATTAAAGATGTAAAGGCCTTTGTGGGACTAGTTCTGCCAGGAGACAATACTGTATTTTTACTGGGGTTTCTAGGTGGGTGTAAACCACACACAGCCCAGTTCACTCCTTTGGCTGCCTGTCACTGGCTCAAATAGCTTCATGCAGCCCACATGGTGGGATGCTCTGAAGTTCCCTGCAATATCAGTTCTGTTCTTGGATTCATACTTGGGTGAGACCAGTTGAAGACAAGGCCAAACCAGCCATGAGGTACCGTGTTTCCGCTCCCTTTATGGACTACCTTCACAAGTGATTTGAATTTGAGTTAACAAACATAGAAAGGGACATAGTGAGTGAAGGGTGATTTATCCTTTCTGAGGGTGAAGTCCAGTTTGGGGAGAGTTGTCCCTAAAGCGATAAGCAAGATCCTTACATTTCAAAGCCTTTGATGTTCTCCAGTATCCTCCTGGGTAACAACTCAGACTCTTATCAAGGGTTTGCTTGTGTTTTGCAGCTCCTTTAAAGGAGACACTGCAGCAAACACCATCTCTTCCCTACAAAAATAACCTGAAGGAAAGCTTCAACTACACCTGTACCTGAATGCAGACTTTTGGTAGTCCTTATGAGCAAAAAATGTCCTTCCACGGTTCTCCATGCGTCCAAGGCTCCAGGCAATCTTTCTTGAGTCAGTAAACAAAGGGCTGAAGTGGTTCTGCCGTTGTCCTGACAACACCCTTGAAAGGCTGAGGTTTCTTGATGGAGCACAGTTCCAGTTTGGTATTTCAATACCACCTTTGGGCTGAGCTGATGAGCAAGCAAAAGACAAAGACACTGAGTTATGCAATATTAACAGAAAGACAAATCAGGAGAAACAATTTTTTTTTTTTTGGTAACAAAAATGCAATGTTTAATTTCCTCTTTGCCTCTAATTGCAAAGTGATGCTTAGCAAACACTCCTCTCAGAGTGTTAAACCCATGGCTATAAAATACAGCACAGCTGGTAAACTGAGTATTTTTTTTTACTGACATGTAGATTTATTACCTCATTGGTATTACCCTGGGTAACAAACAAAAAAAAAAGCCATCAGTGGTATAATTGTCATCCTGCAATTGCACTGCTGTTAGACAGCATAGCATCAGCTGTGAGCAGATAATGCATATATCAAGGCTTCCTTACAATCACAAAATGAAAATGATAACATCTCCTAATCCCCTTTTTATTCCCCTTTTCAAATATAGGCGTTCAAGAGGGACTATACGGCCCCCCTGGCAAAGGCAGGGAGAACCAGAGAGAGGGAACGTGCCCAGCAAACCCATCTTTCACCAGGAAAACTTCTCTCACCTCTCACATCAGTGTCTCCCCAACAAACCATATCTTTTTCAGTGCCTGTTTCTCAGACTATATATTTGCAATTTCTTTCAATATTTTATGTTGAGTGTTGTATGAGACTCCCTCCACCAGGTGATACATCTCTAACCAGATCCGGTGGGGTGGCCTAAATTTTTGGGGGGAAGACGAATCTCTCAGCTCATTTTAGCTCTGAAATGACTGGAGCACAATTCAGCTTTGCTTGGATGACTGTCTGGGTCAGGAAGCACCACTGCAATGCAGATTAGCTTTACCAGCTCCCTGGGAGTGTTGTCTACATCGCTACTTTTTTTCCATACAGTTTTTTTTTTTTTAATTACAAAAACTATGGTGTTAGAAATTCTGTAGTCCTTCTACCTCTGCATTTCATCATGGGATGGCAATGGCACAGCATCAGACACTTGTGTAATCCCTTCCCTTGGTTCCAGCCGGGGGATATCCCGGCTCCAGCCCTGGGATAGGGGTGCTGGTTCACCTCCCTGCGCTCAACTCACAGTTAGTGGCAGGCACGTGTAATAGCAGAGGGTAATAAGGAGGTGCAACGCTACATCACAAGCCGTCTGAAGAGAAAGCTACAGCTGGCGCACAGCTTAATGGAGCGTGGCTTTGGTTGAGTATGATCTGAACTAGGAAACAGCAAAGAGTGGCCTTTGGGCTTTTGGTAGCAGAGAAACAGCACAAGGGGCAACGAGCTCCCAAAACCAGGAACTAGAAATGCTGGGCTTTGTTTTTCTGGGCTGGAACCTTTGCTAGATCAAACACTCAAGAGTGGCAGCCGAACTGGCAGCCTCAGGGCGAACAGACTGTGTTGAAGCTGGTTTTCACTGATGTGTCAACAAGCCAGTCTGTTCCTGAGATCAGACCGGCGGCTGCTTTTGCTGTTGCTAGTATCTGGCATCCTTAAAAGGGGCATTTTGGGGAGCTTCTAGGAGGGGCCCTGACAGTGTTGAAGTTCAGCAGGATTAAATGATTAATTCCCTTATGCTCCTTTGGAAACTACTGTCAGATCTATGGTAGAACTCCACAAACAGCAGGGAAAAATGCTGTAGGGGAAGCCTCCAGGAGAGTATCTCTTGGGCAGTCTCCTCCTCCTCTCCTCTCCTCTCCTCTCCTCTCCTCTCCTCTCCTCTCCTCTCCTCTCCTCTCCTCTCCTCTCCTCTCCTCTCCTCTCCTCTCCTCAACTCCAGAAAACCCTGTCTCCATCACTTATTAAGCTGCCTTAAGTAGTTCTCCCTGGAGCGCCAGTTCTGCCCTGTAAGCTCTCCTTCTTTTTATTTTTTCATGCCACTTTGCTGTGTCATGCCATAGCAAAGGACATTTATACCCCAAATTCATAGTGAAGTGCTTGGAAAGCTCTCCCAAGAGAGAGGATGTCCTGAGTTCAAACTCACTATATCCAAATCAGGGCGCTGATTTTAATCACTGTTTTCCACTTAAGGGGCTGGATTAACTTCCAGGCAATGCTGTGGAGGGGAAAAGGAGTCATCCAACAAATCCCTCTGCCTAACATGCATCATTGTTCACCAATAGGTATATGGGAACGGGAGGGAAAGACTTGAGGCCGGTGGCTAGCTCATGCTCCAAAGGGTGGAACGGCAGAGGCCCACTGCTTCCCACATATCTACCCCATAGTGTATGCATAAACATGCCCAAATTTATTTGAAGTGAATCATTAACTTTCCCCTTGAAGACCAGGTCATTAAAACATTTTCACAACTTTTTTCCCTTCAGACAGCTGTTTATGACAGGAGGACATTTTTCCCTTTTGGACAGCAGACAGATTGGGTCTTTCATTGTTTTTTAATACCTGGAGTGAAATCCATCATAATTCATCAATACATTGGAGATGATCAACATTGCACATTTGGAAAAAGAACGTCACCCTCTCTCAACCCTGGAGCAGACAAGTGCTGCTAGAATAAGCTGCAGCTGCTTCCTCCCAAGCTCTTCATTACAGCGCTTCACCAAAGCTCAGTGTTTTGATTTGGTTCAATAGGCAGGAATGAAACATTTCAAATAAAAAATGTCCAAGCATTTTGTTTAGGTCAAATGAAACACCTCGACCTTTCCAAACATGCTGTTCCCCAAGCAGCTGAATTAATGAAGCCTGGTTTCTAATGACTTTTTCCCTTCGTTCTGCTTCCCCATCCTCCTGCCGTGGCATCATGTGGGCTCTCTGATGCCTAATAAATGGGAAGGAGAGAAGGACATATCAACCTCTTCTTCAATAGGAGCACTAGCAGTATCTCTCATGCCTGACTGTCAATTTTCAGAAAACCTGTAGGACCTAATTTCTGAGGACACTATCCCCATGCCAACTTGGGAGGGAGAAATTGGTTCATGTATTCCAAAGGTATTAAGGTTGGAAGAACGGATGCATATGCACGCAAACCAGTAGCTAGGTACCACGAGAATAAAATACCCTTTTTTTTTGTTTCCTTCAATATGTCAGTATTTCCATTTTTATCATTGTGCAGGTCTAAAAGAAATGCCAAAATATCAGAATTGCCCACTGACTAGGAACTCTAGTCTTAACTGTGTTTCAAGAGCTGTGCTACATGCCCTTTTTTTTGCAGGTTGTTGTGCAAACCCCCTAATATGATTTACATCGTTGCTCTGGTCTCTGTTGAAGTAACTAAAGAGAATTTTAAAATCGATGGGGACAAATATGCTCCACTTCACTGCAGAGGTACGTAACAGAGATTTGTCCGTGCATGGGCCTCCCTCACACAGAGCAGCACTCACACAAATCCCTGTCCAACACCAGTTTCTTCTTGGACTTGCCATGTCTTTGTGTGGGAGAGAAAAAGATCCAATGGCCAAATGCAAAGCCTGGGCCCCTGCCCCATCATCAGCACCCTGCTGCCAGACCACAGGTGTCACTGCCTGATGTCTCACAACACAGCGCTGGAGAAAATGACACAGTGAGGGAGGCAGAGGGTGCAGAACCTCTGCTGGCATCGGGGCTGCTCTCAGCCCTGGCTGTGATTTGGAAACAATCACAACCCCTGCGACAGGGGAGAGCTGGGTTCTCACTGTTCAGTAGCTTATTCTGGGCCAGTCATGGCTCCCAGAACATGTATACACATCTTTCCACAAACCTCCTCAGAGCATCTGTGCACTCCTTGGAGCACAGTTGCAGATTTTTCTGCAGGAGAAAACTAAGCCTATTATAACATAAGGCATGAAAATAAAAGCTTCTTTTTACATATGGAATCCTTCTTGCAGCTGTACTCATGTGAAACACAAGGAAATAATGACACTTAGTCCAGGGAACACAGCCATACTCTTTACCACCTGAGGCCTCACCTGCCCCTCTCATGTTTGGAGATGTGATCAGTCCCAGACAGAGGGCAGGATGTGAAATGGGATGTGAGCTGCTCCATTCCACTAGTTGAAATATAAACAAAGCTTCTTCTCAAGCCATAGGGTTATATTTTCACGCTGTGTGCATATGGACAAGTAAAGGGCTGTGTTTTTCTTCCTAGTTACACAGCAGTCGAGTCTCCAGAGGCTTATGTATGGCTCTCCTTGGCAAAGCCTGAGTTAGGCCAGAAGATTATGCCAGACTGGGCATCTCCGTGGTCCCCATCACAGAGGCAGGGTGAGATAAACCCATAAAGGACATGTCTGAAGAATACGTTGATCTATCTGCTGTGGAGCTTGGGGTGATGTAGCTTGTGGCTGATAGCTTAGAAAACAACTGGGAGGATGTCGTGTCTGTGCTGTGTGGAAAACAAAGCAAACCAAAACAAACCAACCAAACAAACAAAACCAAACCAAAACAAACAACAAACCAATACAAAAAAAAAACCTAACCAAAAAAAACCCAGACCAAAGCATACACTGGTCTCTTTGTCTACTAAATAAATGAGAGCCAGATCTTATATGGGATAAGTCACATCAATGTTAACCTGGAGAATGATATCCCAACCTCTTCTTCATTTTAAAGTGGATACAGTCCTAGCTGAGCAGCACTGCATTGCAATACAGCCAACAATCTTATCTTCAGCTCTGAGCAAAACACTTGCACTATCTGATGTGTCTGCATTATCCTGGGTTGACTATTTGTCACATCCTGCCATCTGAGCAGGTCCTGTAATGAGATCTTCGTGTTCTTTTAGGCTACCAAAGCTGCCAGGTTGTGGTAGCTTTTGGCTGCAATCTGTAACTCTAATTCTCTACTGCATGCCACCTCGGGCAGGAGCAGACAAGAGCTGAGCATGTAGTGCCTGCCTGTAGGGCCAGATGAACCCCAGCCAGTTCCCATCTGGAAGCCACCTTGCCAAGTCAGCACAGCACCACATTCTAACTAACATACTCATTTATTGTAACACACCTATGCAGGTTTCAGACCAGAGTTGGCTGATATCCATCCTGCTGGGAGCACAGACAGAGGGATTTGGATTTGTGTCCACTTTTGTTTCCAGGTGCCAGCTGTGTGGAGTGCTCCCATAGAAGGATGACCAGACAGTGGTTTGAGAGGCTCCTGATAATTTGCTAGCACAGCTAGCCTGCAGGGCCATGGGGTTTGCAAACATTTTCCACCACGATCTTATAAGAACTCCTGAGTTCCCCATATTGAGTCCTTCAGAATAAAGTCCTTTTCCCTCTCTTGAAGTCAAATAATTACATGTTTCGTCTTATGTCATTCAAGGGACCTTGCAGAATTCCTTACTGTGGCACTGAGAGTTGCTGCTGCAGAGTCAGGACAGCAAGAGAGGTTCAGGGAAGGGAGGAGATGAAGCATGGTAGTGTTCCTCATCCACTGTTGCCTCAGGGGACAGGATGTTTGGGCTCTTCCAACAGCCTCAAAAGGGTGTGAGCCACATGTCTTGTGAGGACAGCATGCTGCCCAAGCAAGAGTTACTGTTCTCTGAAGCATAATATCTCTGTTCCACCTAAGGCATCAGTCATAGAATCAGAGAACAGTTTGGGTTGGAAGGGACCTTCAAAGCTCATCT